>JAQHUG010000019.1:12079139-12102015 GCA_028555095.1 Dicrostonyx torquatus | reverse complement strand
AGATTATTCTGCAACCAAGGTGATACCTTGGAATGGAGAATTGGGAACCCATAGTGGGGTCTAGGATCAAGGTAAAAACGGGGGTCAATATCTAGCCACTTAAGAATGTTCTCTAAGCCTCGAATTGAACAAATGCACCTGGAAAGTAAGGGGGTGTCCCTAATTTCTATAATTCCAGGTTTAAAAGCTGCAGGGACAGTGGAAGGTTCTCAGGGCATTAGAATTTTGTGGAGAATTCTCAGTCAAACTTTGTCACAGCCAGTTGGAAGGCTCCAGTGCCTTCTATCAAACAAGTCACTTTCTTTAAAAAAAAAAAAAAGAAAATAGATTCTTGTCTCATACAATCCATCCTTACCTGTTTCTCCTCCCTCCACTCCTCCCAGCTCCCTCTTCCCCATCACCTCCCCATTCTTCCAAATTCACCCCACCTTGGTTTTCTTTCAGAAAAGAGCAGGCCTCCAAGAGACAACAAACAAATATAACAAAACAAGAAGCAAAAAGACAAGGCAAAGGTCCCCATATTGAGGCTAGACAAGGCAAGCTGATAGGAAAAAAAAAGTCTCGGGAGCAGGGAAAATAGAAACACACCTCCTCCCACTGTTAGGAGATAGAAGAAAGCTCCAGTAAGCTTGCAGACCTAACTAGGGGACCTCTGAGTTAGGTCCAATAGATTACCTTGCCCTGCATTTTGCTATGGTGGAGGCCTGGCGTCCCAGTTGGAAGGGCTGACTGGGTCAAAGCTAGGCAATATGTTGGGAAAGTTCAGAAACAGAGAGAGAAAGGAAAAGGCTGCCTGAGAGACACAGGTGGCCCTCTTGGTCTGAAAGTAGGGAGTATGAGCCATGGAGGTTTTTGTTCGAGGGTGTGCTTGAGCAGCTGGCTTTCCTATCCCCGGATAGCCGCACATTACCTTAATTATATAAAGCATCTGTGGAGAGACAGAACGCAAAAACAAAGAGAGGCTTGGCTGACCTTAGGCTGTACCATGCTTATTCATGATGAGGGGACCTTGTTACCATTTGTGACGATGGTCAAAATGTTATGGAGAGAAGCTGGCAAAAATGATAGCCATCATCTGCAAGGGAAGCTGGGAAATGTAGTCTTTCAGCAGGAAACTATCCGTAAACCCCTGTAAAATGAAAATATAAGTGCGATTCTTTCAATGTACAATGGGTGGATTAGAGTAAACATTCTCATTCCAAATGGGAGTACAATAAGAAAATATTAGGCCAAGGCAAGACTGAAACCAACCAGCAAAACAGCAAATCCTGAAGCACTTTGTGAATCACCTTGGGGTTATTTGGTATCAGTATGCTTGAGTAGCTCCAGCGCTGACTGTGAGAGCTAGTCCTATTTTAAGTTTTAATTACTATGCCTAGGAAACCCATGAAACAAAAATGCCTCTGATCTGCAAGCCTCTTGCTCAAGGACAGATAGTTCCTGAAATGCTGGAGCCTGTTGTTTACGGGAGATGACAAGCCACAGGTTTTCCATTCCACTACACAACTTTGTTTGACCCATCTGCACCAACCTGCTTGATCTCATGTAGGTGGGAGAGTCACAGGATGGGCCTATGCCTACAGGTGGGCTTGTCGCTAATTGGATCTGATGGGAAATGCAATGAATTGTGGGTTTTCCTTCTTAAACTGCTGCAAACCATGGCTTGGGACATTTCCTGGGAACTTGGGTATACAGAACCCAGCCACTTTGCAAGTATTGATTCAAATTTGGCTTTATACCGAGGAAGTGGTCTTATTCTTGATCGGCGGGATTAACACCTCTGACACATGGTATCTCTCTTGGGCCAGATCCACTTGGTGCTTGAAGTTTTCCTTGAAGAATGTCCAATATCTTGATATCTCTAATATCCAGCAGTCTTAATTATGACTTAAGTTGCACCTTCACAGCTGAGGAAGCTTATTGTCTGCAAGGGAAGCTGGGAAATGTAGTCTTCCTACAAAGCCTATATAGGCAGTAGACACGGGCAATCAGAATTTGACTGAATTGTCTGGGCTCTGGGGATCTCTGAAACTTTAGAGAAAGCTTCTGAAATAAACCCACTCTAGCTGCAAAACCAGCAATAGGCAGACCATGCCAAATTCTGCTGCAGCTCATGATGTAGACTGGTCCCCTTCTATATTACATACACAAAGCCTTAGTGGTTTTCATATCTTCTTGGCTGTACCTGAGAGAGCACTTCTCTAAGGAACTGTTTTTCACAGGGTACACCAAAGTCTTTCCCTTACATGGGAATCTCCTTCAAGTGAAAGTTTTCAAGTGGGCTTATATTGGTACACGTTGGAGCTCTAATGGGTGGCGATTTTGCAATCAAGGTACTCTTCTATCAGTGCAGAGGTCGCCATTCTCCTTAATGGCATTTGTCTCTTTAGCACTTCTAGACATTATCCCCCTCCGCTTTAACCAGGCTCAAACTTCTTTCCTCGTTAAACTGCCCATTTCTGCCTCCAGATTTAACAGCATGCATAGACCTTTCCATGTCAAACTGAGCAGTCTTTGTATCTTTTTGCCTTTTTGCTCTCTTTCCCATCCAGACCATAGCAAGGATAAATTGGGGGTAGGAGCAACACACTGGAGATTAAAAATTGCCCCATGGTGTTTTAAAGGATGTATACACACCTGACACAGAGGAATTTTCATTCTAAAATTCATTGCTCTCTCATTCACTCTTATTCTGTGTCCTTAACATCGACCTTCATATTCTGAACTGTGAGAAATAACCACGCTCGCCCCCTTTTCTCTGCAGAAATCCCATTACAGTGACTGGCTAGCCACTTGAAGTTATGATTTCTTTGTTAGAATCATTCATAATAAATCGTGTGATGATGTATGAAATTGTAGATAATACGGGAGTACTTTGGGCCCATTTAAGGTCGACTGATTTCTGCAGTTGATGACATCATGGAGTAGCAAGCAGAGCATGATGGCAATGACTTGGTAGAATTGCAAACACTATTCTCTTTGTTAATTGCTTGGAAAAGTCTGTGCTTACATGTGTAAAAATGTGAATCACACAGCGTTTTTACACAGTCTCCTCACTGTGTTGGCATGTTAATAATTCTGCCTGTGGCGTTTTAGCTTGATATAGAAAAAAGAATCACAGTATACACAGTAGATGTAAAGGAACACAGTGTGTAAGCTTGAAGTTGGAATCTACCCCAGAAAACATCCCAAGGCTTCTACAAAGACAATCACCAAAGCCATTAGCACCGAAGCTCACAAATGGAATCGAATGTAAAACATAGCATGGCTATACCAGTTATCGTACTACCTTATACACTCTTCTAACCCTTTACTCATTTTTAAAAAAATACTCCAAAAGTAGTAATTACAGGAAATGTCTCAGTCTCTTGGCAAAAACTCAGTAGAATTTGGCTAACTGAAAACCTTACTCCACGGCAACAGAGTGAAAGGGCTACTCTGAAGTTACAAGGTAAGTAAGACCTGTTGGCTTTGGTTCAGTTTTTAAGTGACTCTAAGGAAAATTTCCTACCAGGTTTTATTGACTGAATTGCTATTTCTGTTTAACTAGAACACATGATTTTGTAATATATAATGCTGAAGAGTATATAGTTAACCATAATTCAATTGCAAAAAAAATGTGTGGCCATGTGCTCACCTAACATGGAGGAAAACAATGTGACATGTTTTTAATCAAGAAAAAAAATATCATAATGAAAAGTTTAACCTATGAAAAATTGTTACTCAGACAGTAATAGTATGTGAATAATATTTATTTTTTTACACAAATAGTTCTCAGCTGCTAGTCAGCTTTCATAAAATCAGTACCTTGTGTTTCGAAAGCTATCAGAACTGGGTACTTTCTGTTTGTATAAGGGAGCAGAAGGAAACATGTACATATATAGCTGGGAGTGGTAGTGTGTGGTATAGTACTGGCACTTAGGAGGAGAAGGAAGCAGAGAAGTGAGGAGGAAGGCAAGCTGGTTCATATAAGACTCTGAATCAAAAAGGAAGAGAGGAAGAAGGAAAAGAAAGAAATAAAAAGGAAGAAAGAAAAATTTCATGAAAAATTGTATAAATAAAAGGTTAAAATTATTAAGTTTCCTATAGATCTTTAAAATTTTAAACTCCTCCGTATAGAAAACATTACTATTTATTGTCAATGAAGGATTTATTTAAGAAGTGTTTTAGTGTAGTATATAATAAAGCATTATATTAACTCTGAGAATGTATACAGATATACACTATGCAATGTAACCATCCCCAACTCCTCATCCTCTCCCAGATCAGTTTGCCACTCATTCCCCTTACCCATCTCAATTTAGGGTACTTTTAAAAAATAACTCACCAAGTTCATTTGTACTCATAGGTGTGTGCCCATCCAGTAATGGGCGGTTGACCTGCTAGGAACCATCCCCTTTAAGAAAATGAAATCTCCTCTCCAGAGCCAGTAACTCCTCAGCAAGGGGTGAAGAGCTCCTGAACCCCTTCCCACTCATGTGTTGGCTGGGTTGATCTTGTGCAAGCAACCGCAGTTCTGAATGCAATGCTCAGAAGGCCCTCTCTGATATGTAACTCCCACTTACTGCCTTTCCATTACCTCTCCCATGCTAGTCTCAGAGTCTCAGGGAAGAATGTGATAGAGATGTCCTATTTGTGGCTAAACACTCCACAGATACTCTTTCTCTTTACTTAGACCTGTTGTGAGTTTTGGTCCTAACCACCATTCACCACAGAAAGAAACTTCTCTGATAAGGTCAAGAGATACATTAGTCTATCCACAGCTATAGAGATCCAAATTTAGGATGTAGTTTGATAGTATGTCCACTTAGGAAAATATTAGTTGTAGGTTCACACCAGGATCTACTTATAAGCTCCTCATCCCTGTTTTATTGGCCATATTTATAGCATTAGGCAAACATTTCTTCCTGTTGAGTGGGCTTGATATCCAATCAGAAAGTGATTAATCACTCCCATGGCGCTTGTACCAATATTGCACCCTTGGGCTTATCTGGCCATGTTGGTCACTATCGTAGCAAGAGCTTTCTGCTTCCTGACCACTGAAGTGACCAGATGTCCATCACTTTTGTTCTACAAGCTGTCCCTGCTGTCAATCCCTTATCATCCTTAAAGTACCAGTGTTTCCTTTAAAACAGAAGCAGAAAAGTGAACCTTCCTTCCAATTGTTTCTGTCAAATATGTGGTTACAGTAAAATAAGAATAATTCCAGGCAGAATGACTTTCGTGATGATAACAGGTATATTAAGCCTTTAATATACTCCAGCCCCAGGCAAACTGTTTTTAATTTGCTCTTTGCATACTCTTCCTCCAAAATCAAAATGTAATAAAATACAATTCAAGATGTTAACTTTATCTCTTGTAAACTAATAATCAGTAATCTTACATTTTAGAATGCAGTTCATTTCCTGAAGTTTCAAATATCTATACAATCAAGAAAAGCTGTTTGTGATTTTTAAAGTGGAACATCTTCTAAAATGCTGGTAACTTCACCAATAAAATGAAAACTCCAAAGGCACAGGACTTTATTTTTGCCTTTGTACAACAAATATTTCATTTTGATTTCTAGTTTCTGATGCATCTAAAAAATGATTTTAATATCCAAACTACAGAGTTGTTTTTATTTTGTTGAAATCTATATAATTACATTTTAGAGTCAGAAGCATATAAAGAAAGAAATTCTAAGGAATTCTTGTATTACATATAGGGAAAAAGCAAATAATATATGCTATGTATTTAGTATATTTATGTGTATGTATGTTCACATATGGGCATGTGGCCCACAGAGATCAGAAGAGAGCATTGGATCCCCTAGAGCTGGAATTAAAGGCAGTTCTTGAGCATCCCAAAAATGTGGGTATTTGGAACAAAACTTGAATCTTCAGGAAGAACAACAAGCATTCTTAACAAATGTGTCATCTCTCCAGTCACACATTTACAGTGTGTGTATATATATGTGTGTGTGTATGTGTGTGTGTGTGTGTGTGTAATTCAAACATGTAAGCAATAACCAGATAGATAAATTTTAAAATTTTCTGCCATTTAAGCAGGAGAAATCAATATTGCTTCCAACTTTTATGCAGCAGAGATGGACACCACACTGTTTAATCATATTAAACTTAGAGAAAAGCAGGAGTAAAAGTCAGTATGTGTTGGGGCCTCCTCATCTTTCTTTAAATGACAGTGTTTAATCAATGGCATATATCAACCACGGAGGTCAATGATGCTCTGGACTCTTAGTTTCTAGTAAGTGGTAGATCTCAAGTTACAGAGAATGTGATATATGTTATGTGGTGGCATTTCCTATTAGATATTCTTCTGTGATACCTTTATTCTTACCTGTCTTTAGCCATTTGCCAAAGATAACCACTGATTAATGCTTTGTCTAAAGCACACATCCTGTCAACTTTTTGCCCCATCCCTGTCTTTACCGTAGATCTAGCTAATCTGTTCTTGCTCAAATGTACAGAACCACACTCCTCACAGGTTATGGAAAACTCTCTCCGAAATATCACCATTTTCACTTCTAGGAAGTGACATTTAAGTCACTTAAATGCCGGGTTTTGTGCATATTGGAATTAGCACCCACTTCTAGATGGGCCAGCTATGAGCGCTGAAAGGTTGTCCTGTGGACATGCTCCTTGTGGTTAGTAGGTACTACCTCAGACACAGAAGTTGATAAAAGTAATGGAAGCTGAATTTTAGTCTTATTTGCTAAGACTCTTGAATCAAAATAGATTCCCTTCCTCCGAATGCACATGTGCACATATGAAGTTGCTTAGCACACAGCTGTTCAGGCAGCTGTTTGAGCAGCTGTCCGTACAGTCACTGGCATAATCATCTCATTTATGTTTCCCAGTTAAATCCAAAGGCAACTGACAGATTTTTGCTAAGAGTCTTAATGATGCCAAAAGCTACAATTCCTTTTAAATGATCTTGATCTCAAAATTTACTTCGTTGTTTTTTGTATGAATTATTTTTGTTCCATTGGTACGTTGTGGCAATGCAGTATGATAAAACATATCTCTTCAGTCTAAGAGACTGGGGCTTTGTCTGGACCTCAGTTAATAATACAGCTTGAGGTCACTTAAGACTTCAGAGTGCTATCCTACTGTGAAGCCAACCTGACTGTTTAAGGTGCCTTGAAGAGTTGACTCTAACAACCAACCTTGATTGTCTTGAATTTTCCATAATCAACTTCTATAACATAAGCTAATGAAGAGCTGTAGTCATATGAGTAATATCACACAAAACTTAAGTGTCTGACATATTGCCCTTAATGGAATGTCCTCCAGGCCCCACCACACTGCTACCAATGTCAGGACTTGTTCCACCTGTATATGGGGAGTTACTCGGTTCAATATCATGGCAATGCCAACAGTGCTAAATTTGTAAACTTAGGAGCAGAGGTGCCTCTTCAACAAACTGACTAAACTGACTCATTCCTTCAGATTTGTGCCCAGAAATATGTGTGTGTGTGTGTGTGTGTTTCATTTCTGAACTCTCCATGCAACTTTCCATAGCAGTTGTGTTAATTTTTCTCATTAGGGTTAGCGTTTTGCTAATTTCATATAGCTTTGCTAATTTCTAAAGCCATTCAGGCTGCCTCTTCACTTGAATGACAGTACTTTTTGCTTACAAAGTCTTTTGTTTTCATGCGTTCCCATTGATCTATGATGGGTATAGATGGGTGCCTGTGCCAGAAAGTACTGTGCCAACGAGTTCAAGTGTATTCTCTATTGTCTCGTTTATTATTAGGGTACTGGGCTTCAAATTGAGGTTCTTGATCCACATGTGGATGAGGGATAAGAATTTAGTTTTCTTCTTCTAAATGTAGTAATCTAATTTAGTCAGGGCTACTTGATGAAGATACTGTCTTTTTTCATCTGTGTATTCTGGATTGCTAGATGTTTTGTCAAAAATCAGATGCCTGTAAGAGTGTAGGTTAATACAGTGATCTTCAGTCTATGCCATCAAACAATGGGTCTGTTTTTATAATATTACCTGATGTTTTATCACTGTAGCTATGCACCATATCTTGAAATCTGGGTTTGTGATACGGTAAACAGTTATTGTCTTATTTTTTTTCTGTTCAGAATTCTTTTTGCTATTTTGGATATTTTGTTCTATATGAAATTCAAGATTTTTTTCAATTTTTCTGAAGAATTTCTTTGGGATATTGACTAGGATTGATTTATATCTGTATATTACCTTTGGTTGTATGGCCATTTCAAAGTATTAGTCCTTCCAGTCCATGAGCAAGTGATATCTTTACAACTTTTGGTATATCCTCAATTATTTTCCTCTGCCTTTTACATTTTCATGTAAAATTTTCAATTCCTTAGTTAGATTTATTCACAGATTTTTAAAATTGTTTTATTGTGAATGGTATTCTATGCTTGATTTCTTTCTTAGTGTTTGTTGTTTGTATACAAGAAGGCTATTGATTTTTGTGTGTTAATGATTTTGTAAACTGATATTTTTCAGGCTATGTTTATCAGATGCAGTGTAATTTGGGAGGAGTCTAGTGATGGAAAAGGAAACATCACCTTAAACACTGAGGAAATCTGGAGAATGGAAAATCTTTAAATACTTTAAAATCTTTAAGTATTTTAAAGTACTTATAGTACCTATATACCTATATTTCACTAAAGTGGAAGATTTGAAATCAATAAAAGAATATATAAAATACATATTATATTTCACATGTATTATGACTGACATAATAAATATATCATATGTTTTTGGCATACTGAAGTAAAATCAAAATTAAATAAATAATTTAAATCATCCAATGATAGAGAAGCAGCAATTAAACTCTCCTAAGTGAAATATTCAGAAGGGCAGTTGTATGCAATGAGAATTCTACTGGACCGTCAAAGAGTTCTAATATTAGTATTCTCCAAATAATTCCATGCCATAAAAAAAATGAAGCGACAAAGTCCAGCTTCGGCAGTTAGAGAAACTGAAGATGAGTTGTAGTCAGCAGTACTAAACACACAGGAGACTTATCTGAAGGGTAAGACTTAATTCTTCTTCTGTCTTGATTTTTCTATTATTCCTTTTATACAATCTAAGACACAAATTTCTGTGCAAGAAAAGATTACTTCACAACCACAAGTTATAAATTTTCCAGAAACAAATTAAAATCTTTATACAAACCAGATGGTGTTGGTGTATGTCTTTAATCCCAGCACCCGGGGGTCAGAGGTAGGCGGATCTCTGTGGGTTCGAGGCCAGTCTGGGCTACAGGGTGAGTACCAGGACAAGGTTCCATAGCTACACAGAAAAACCCTGCCTCAGAAAAAAGAAAAGAAAAGAAAAGAAATCTTTGCACAAGAAGGAATTCTATTATGATCACAGGTTACATGTTTTTCTTAGGAGCCCACAAGTAACTAAACGTTTTCTTTTATATTGTTTCTCCCACTATAATAATTTCACCCCAAAGCGATGATTCTTTTATTACTGATTGATGAAGTTTTATACAAGCCACGTGTATTTCATCGAGTTCCTTTGTACTGACAGGCAGCTATTTGCCAATTCAGTGTATCTGATTCCAACCTATTTCTACTCAAAAAAAAAAAAAAAAACTTTACTCTAGCTAACCATCCATCTTTCTATTTCCTTTCACAGGTTTGTATTTTCAAAGTACATATAGAAACCTGTGATTAATTCTGTAAGCTACATGACTGAGGAACTCGGGCCTAACGTTGGGTATAGGTACATAATTGCTTCTTTTAGCCATCGGCCTGTTTTTCCACAGGCAGAACTCATGGATCTTTAGTGTATGAAACTTTCTTGGTTCATATTCCACCCACGGCAAATCTCACATCTCGCAAAGAAAGGGGGGCAACTTCTAATCTTATTTCTGTTCTTTTTTAAATCTCACATTGGAGCAATTGGCAGAGCAGCCTAAACCATTTCCCTAATCATTTTCACTGTCTTAAATCACTGATTGAACTAAGTATCATTATATATATATATATATATATCATTATATATATCATTATATATATAATGATATAAGAAGGAATTCTTCATATATATATATATATATATTCCATTATGGTCTGCAAGTAAATTGCCCAGTGAGGAGTGGGAATTTCCCAGAAGCAATCCCACTGTACTAGACACAGTGGGACTCTTTCACATAATAATCACATCACGCCAAATACAGTAAGAACATGATTGCAGAGAGCAGGAGAGAGCACAGGAGAAGCAAGGGCCTTGTCTCTCCAGGGGGTGTACCAATCATAGGTGAAGTGTATTCCTAAGCTCTATTGCTTGTCTACAGCTCCTTTACATGGCCACTACCAAGAAGAAAAGTTCCCCACATTTTTCCCAAACAGTATCCACTGATAACAAACCAAAGACCCAACAATGAAAATACAATGATAGGCTAAAATCCTTGATGAAAATATTTGCAAACCAAATTAAAGAACACATCAAAAAATTACCTGCCATCATCAATGAGGCTTCATATAATAAAGACGCATGGGTGGCTCTGATTGTGTAAATCTGTGGGTCTCCTTTTCCTTGGGGGCCATTGGACACTAGCCCAAGGGAGCAGAAGCAGCGAGCAGGGTCGGGACGGCATGAGTTTGATGGAAAGAACTTCTGGGAGTAAGCTTCAGAGAAAGAGCTCATTTCGTTGTTTCAGGGACAAGGTATACGAGGGTTCTTAGGGATATGGGCAGGAATTGCTGATTGGTCATAACACAGCACCTAATTATCATAAGGGAGAGAGGAAAGAACAAGACTTCTGAGCTGAGTCATACAACATTTGCGCAGGTCATCCTTCAAATAAAGCCAGGCTTCTGAGTTTAGAGACACTCTCCAAATAAGGTTAGACAGAGAAGATCAAGCCCCTATGAGAAAGGGAGTCCTCTATTTTGTGCCGAGCTCAAAGAGCTATCCAGACATCCAGACGTGGTGGACAATGACTTTAATAGCAGGGTTCTCCAACACAAATCAGTAAGTGTAATCTATCATAAGAAGAGAGTCAAGAGCATAAATCACATGACCATTTCATTAGATGCAAAAGTAGGCATTTGATAGAATTCAATGAAAGTCCTAGAGAATTTAGGAAAATAGGAGACATATCTCAATAAGGGCAATGTACAACCAGTTCACAGAGACCATCCTGGAAAAAAAAAACCCTCAAAGCATTTATACTAAAGTCAGAAAGAAGACATGGATGTTTCACCAACAGTTTTTAAAGCTTCCTATTTTACATTTTTTCACAATTTTTCTATTCTGAAAAATTAGGCGTTCTAATTGTTTTCTATTTGCCTTTCTCTGGTGGTTGACACTTCCAAATGGTTTTCACAATCCTCCCGTTTTGCAGTGTTTATTCAGGTCTCCATCCATTTTTTTAAATGGAGGTTTTTATTGTTTCAATTTCCTGTTGTTTGTTTGTTTTCTTTACACATTCTATAAATCATTTGCTTGTCAGATGTATAATTTTATTTGACCACCATTATACTTTTCTGCTTTTGTCTGTTGTTGTTGTTTCTTTGTTTTTTTTTTGTTTGTTTGTTTTGTTCTGTTTTGGGAGGGTTTCTTTTGATATCTGGATTCTTTTTCTTTTGAGGGTCATATCCCAAGCATTTTTACATAGATGAATGTCCTGTTATATTTTTCTTTATATTTCTTCTAATGTTTTCATAATTTGACATTTTATACCTAAACCTTTAATAGAGGTTTGATTGATATTTGTAATTACTGTGAGATATCAATCTAAATGTATTCTACATGTGTATATTCTATTTTCCTAACATCATTTGTTTAAAAGTTTTTCTTTTTAACGTGTGTTCCTAATACCCTCATGAAAAACAAATTGGCTGTAGTTATTCTGGGCTTAGTTCTGGTTGCCATGCTTTGTGGTATTGGTCTTAGTTTCTGTTTTCATGACAATACTACATTATTTTGATTACTACAGCTTTGTATTATATTTTGAAGTCAGATAGTATACTAGTATAAAGGATTTTGTTTTCTATGCAGATTACTTTTTACTTATACTTTTGTTGTTCTATAAGCATTTAGGGATTATCTGTTTCAGTTTTGTGAAGAATTAATTTATATTCTGATAAAAATTACATTGACTATGTAAATTTGTTTGGGAAACACAGACATTTTAACAATACTGATACTTCCAATCAGTTTTTAGTGTATATTTTCTTCAATTTCTTTCATCAGTGTTCTCTAATTTCTAATGTATTTTATTTCATCTTTTTGGTTTAATATATTTCTAAATTTTTACTTCATAGTAAAAATTTGTGATTCTTCTTGCTTTCTATTTCAGTCAACTTGTTACTGATATTCAGACACACTATCTTAGCTAGTGTTTACTATAGCTGGGAAGAGACACCAAGACCACAGCAAATTTTATAAAAAAAAAACCATTTAATTCAGAGTGGTTTGCTTAAAGTTTCAGAGGTTCAGTCTAGTACAATCATGAAGGAGAGCATGGCAACATATAAGCAGATATGGTGCTGGAGCTGAGAGTGCTACATCTTGCAGGTAGCAGGAAGTTGACTGGTTGTCACATTGAGTGATGTTTGAGAAAAGAGATCACAAAGTCCGCCTCCACAGTGACACACTTCCTCAAACAAGGCCATAACTCCTAGTAGTACCACTCCCTTTGGTGGCCATTTTTTTTCAAATCACCACAAACACTGAAAACTTTCATATGTTGATCTTAAATGTTCCAATATTTCTGAATTAATTTTCTGGGGGTGTATCTTAGTATTTTCTTATATATATATATATATCAAGGGTGCAAGTAAGCCACCAAACTGACTGATCCATGAATGGGAAGAAAGATTTTATTATTAGATATGAGAGAAAAAGAGAGCATAGGCAGGGGCATTTGGGGAAGTCCAAAGCAGTCATGGGTCCTACTTTCTAGAGCAGGAAGGAGACGTGGAAACTGGCAAGGACCAGAGCTCTCTTGTGAGTAGAAAGAAGAGTGATAAAAACCTTGGGTTTTAAAGAAAAGAAAATATAACAGCAGAGTGTGATGGGAGAATTCTGTGAACTGATAAAGCCTGAAAGTTTAGGGTATTGATGTAAGGGCCTGTGAGTTAGAAGAGCCCGGGGGCTTTGGTATGCACCATAAGTACACTCCATTAGGGAGCAGAGAAGCTAGTAGGTAGACAGAAAAGCATTTTTACAGCTTCCTGAGGGATGATGAGTGTGAGCGTTGATCTATATGATTACAATCCTTCATCATACGTCCTGCCTTTTGGAGTTTGAGACCACATTTTCTACAAAGAATAATTTGATTCATTCCTTCCTTCCTCCCTCCCTCCCTCCCTCCCTCCCTCCTTTCTTTCTTTCTTTCTTTCTTTCCTTCCTTCCTTCCTTGCTTTCCCCATTTCTCCATTCTTTCCTTCAATTTATTTCAAGTTTGAATGCCCTTTCTTCCTTCCTTTCTTTCTTTCTTTCTTTCTTTCTTTCTTTCTTTCTCCCTTTCTCTAAACTGATTTATCTAAGACTTATAGCACAATGCTGGACAAAAGTGATGAAACTTGGTAACATTCCAAATACTGGGAGTTATTGAAAAGTTAAATAATTTGAAATAAACAAATTAGCTAGTACTTATTTTCAGTTGCAGCTCTCATTGTGCTAATTCAACTCTCTGAGGAAGTCTGCAGAAAGCAAAATGACAGAATATTTGCAAATCATGTATCTGATAAGGAATTTGCATCCTGAGTCTATAAAAAATATTCCTGAAGCAGAATACCAAAATGGGAACAGTTTTTTAAAAGTAGCAGAAACTATATCAATGAAGATATGTGGATGTGAATTAGGATATGAAGATACTGGTATCACTTCTTTCGGGGGTGTCATGGGGTTCAAGTAGGGTCTCTCTGTATAGCCTTATGTGTCCAGGAATGCATTTTATTGACCAGGCTGGCCTCAAACTCGAAGATCCGCCAGCCTCGGCTTCCCAGGTGTTGGGATTAAAGGTGTGCTCCACCCCCACCTAGAATAATATCTCTAGTTCCTAAGAAAAGATAAAAGAAAAGCATGTTAGATGTTGCTGCATTTCTTACAGTCTCTAAAACTACAAAAGCTAGACTATGCTGAGTGTTAGTGAGGATGTAGAGATCTAGGGCTTCTTTTCTTCTCCCCACATCTTCAGAAAAACAATTTGACGGTTTCTTCATATGTTAAAACTCTACTATATGACTTAAATACTCTTGCATATATTTATCTCAAAGTAGCAAAAGCCTATGGACTACAAAGACTTGAAATGGAGTGTTTACAGCAGTCTAAATGAAGAAAAACACAAGATGCAAGCAAATCATATAGCTGTGAATGGGTGAATAGATATGCAGCTATCTTATAGCTCTGTAATGATTCTACACAGCAATAAAAATGACTATTGAAACAATACAACATAGATCGAATAAAAATAATGATGCTGAATAAGGCCTGTAAGGAAGGTGGGGAGCTGAGAGGGGTAGCAAAGAGATAAAAGAGAGTAGGGGGTGATAGTAATGAGGTTGCATTTTTATATATGTGTATGTTGTAAAAAACCACATTTAATAAAAATCATAATAAAATTAAATAATTTTAAAATAGAAATCTAATTACACTAAATCAAGAAGTTAGACATAAATGAAAATATTTATGCAAAAGTCCTAGAAATTTTATATCATCTAGTTGTAGTGACATAATGACACCTAGTTGGTTTTGGATGGATGCCAGAGAAAGACAGTTATACAGTATTATGACAGAATAAAAGGACTTGAGAGAATTTTGGAGGTTAATGGATCTATTCATTTTCTTGATTGTAGGAGGAATTGTGTGTGCATATGTGGAGATACAGACATGCATGCGTATGACGGTGGTGGTTTCATGAATATATGTGAGTGTGCTGCAAATTTTATCAAACTGTACAAATGAAACATGTTCAAGTTACTCTGTTAATTATGAATCAACAGAACTGCCTAATTTTAAAACAGAAAAAATGAAAGAAAATTCAAAGATCATTTTTCCTCCATAAAGCTTAATGTACCTCCATTTCAAACTTGTACTTTATTACACACAAATTCAAGTAGTTTAATGCCTCATTACCTGGACCTGTAAAGCCTCTAAGTGTTATTCAGGGTGGATTTCAAACACCAGTGGAATAACTCATCTGAGCCCTTTATCATAAGTCTTGGCTTATGTCTTGGAAAAATAGCTAAACGTTTGCTCAAAAGCACAATGAACTTTGAGAAGCCATTTTTAAATTTTAAGTTTGTGTTTAATTTAAACCAATTATTTGCCCATTTGCTTTATAAGTAAAAAAAACATGCTAAAAAGGTTTTGAAAATATTACTGTCCAGCAAATGCTTCAAAATAGGCCTTCAAAATAAATGAAAAGAGATGATGGGGTAAAATAGTAACGTTATTAAAAATTGAAGATGATTTTTCCAGGTTAGCGTAAATATTAGCAGGAAGACACCATAACACATTTACATGTAATCATTCTGGAGCCTTTTAGTTCTATGTTGGCACCAGTGTCTAATGATGCCCACTTGAGGTTTAAGCTTTCTAAAGTGGGTAATGCTGTCTGACTGAACAGTTAAGTAATTGCACTTGCTCTCCTGGCATCAGTAACTTCAAATTATGTCTTTCTAAGTAAAGTTGTAGTAAGTTGTTGGCTGTAAACATAAACACCTTTTGAGATTATAGTACAATACATAGTCCTATGTTCTAGTTCTGAAACCTGGAGGGAGCTCAATCTGATCTACGGTAGTACCTCTTTGCCTTGTTATGTTTTGCTCTATTTTTTATTAAGACATCAGATATTATCAAATATACAAGGTGTTCACATCCTTGTTCACCCCTTTGACACCCTCTATAGCTACAATAGAGTATAAAGGTTGCCACAAGAAATATGCTTTTTTAAGTAGAGCTACCCAACTATATGCCAGATTTAATCAATGCTTCTTTTGTTTTAATAAAAATATCTATTGAAATATATTGATATTATAGCAGTATCAAAGAAATATATAAAGTGAATATTCTCAAATTAGGATGTGATTGCTTTATTCTGTAATCTTTTTAATTTTTTTTTAAAATTTATTTATTTTATATGCACTGGTGCTTTTGCCTTCATATGTTTGCTTGAGGGTGTTGGATTCTGTAGAACTGGAGTCAGAGACAGTTGTGAGCTGCCACATGGGTGCTAGGAATTGAACCCTGGTCCTCTGGAAGAGCAGTCAGTGCTCTTAACCACTGAGCCGTCTCTCCAGCCCCTATTCTGTAGTCTTAAACTCATTAATTGACAAGCTTCTGAAAAGATTACCCTTTTGATAGGAATTTCAAAATATTCAGAAGAGGATTTTACATAATTAAAATATTGACTGTTAGTTCTGAAACAAGATGCTTCTTATCATTTCCATGAATCTTTTCTCTAAATAATACTAAACACTCTGGAGATCATTCAACAAGGACAAAAGACCCAGGAAGACTGAAGGAAGACTTGGATTTCATTGTTAGTCCCTCATGAATTGAGAAAAAAAATATGTCTTTCTATGGTCTTCATTATGTCTCCAAACACTATTGGAGAAAGTTGACTTCTGGAACAGGTAAGTATAAATAAAACAAACAAGCAGAAACTCAAACCCAGCAAAATATAGCCATGAAAAAAAACCCTATGATTTCTGGTCAAAGGACTGAGAAAGGGCAAAACGTCAATGAGCCAGTGGAGATAACAAGCCAGTCTCATAGGCTAGTTCACTGGGCTGATCAACTCTCTGACAACAGAGTAATGAAGTGTCCGGCCACACATACCCTGTATCCCAAATAAACACCAGTGAAGGATGTCAGTCTGCTGGCTCTCATGGGAGGCAGTGACACCAACAAGATGGATGTCTCCCAACCTTTTTCCTACTTCCTGACAGACATCCCAGATCCAAATATGTCTTCTTCCCAGAAAATTTCCCAGTACCAAAATAGTACAGGGCTGTCCCTTTAATGTGTACAAAGAGTACTGATGGGGATTGAATTGGCACTCAAGGACATGTAGAAAGAGAAGGTAGACCAAAATTCTATAAATTCTTTAAAGGTGAAAACTAAGCTGTCATTGAGCCAAATTGAAAAGACACCAGACAGACTATAAGCCCTACGTAACAAGCCTAAGTAACCAAAGATGTGAATAGATAGAAGGTGTAGAATAAAACTTTATAAAAAAAATCACTTTTTGTAAAAAAAAGCATTCAGGAAGTAATTTAGAAGACACAAAACAATAAAAAGACACCTACAATGAGCTGAGCTAGGCATATGATTAACTATTGATGAGAATGAATAAGTGCTGCCGTAAAAATGTTTTAGTGGTTCGTTATAATCAGGTTGGCCAAAAACGACAGAAAAAGTAGCCAAGTGAATCAAATGGGGATTGTAAAGTTAAAAGCAAAATGATAAAAATAAAGATGTTAGCAGATGGGTTCAATTGTGAAACAAGAATGACCAATAGCGAGACTCCTAAACTTGAACTCAGTATGAGCAATAGAGATAAAAGACTGAACATCAACTATAATAGCCTTGGGAATCTGCACAACAGTGATGCAAGCTATAATGTCTCTATTCCCAGAATCCTGGGAGAGAAGGAAGAAAGCATCCAAAGAAAGAATAGAAACTTCCAAACTTGGTTAAAGGTATGGACCAAACATAAACCTTACTTCAATATCATTTCTAAAAACTTTAGTAAGTATAGCTGTATGGAATTATCACCAAGATACAGCACAATTAAACTTCTAAAAGTAATGATGGAGAAAATTGTCCTGAACCCAGTCAGGGGGAAATGAAATGTTATATAGAAGACAGCAACATTTATATCAGAAATCATGGAGGTCAGAAAAAGTGGGGTGTTTTTCAAGGGCTAGAAGAAAACAGTTGTTAACCTTTATTCTCATGTCTGGCACAAGAGTCTTTTAAGGAAAAGAGAAAATGTAGACATCTGCTAATTAAAAAAAAGGAGAATTTATTGTTAGCACATTTACCCTTTAAGAAATGCCGAAGGCCCTCCAAACACGAAGACAGTGGCAGCAGGAGGCTGCCATCCTTAGAAGAAATGAGCAGAAGCTTGCAACAAACTATAGTCCAACTAATGAGGTTCTTTTATAATACTTTGGAGTTGAAGCAAAAATGATATCAACTGAAATGAGTCTCACCTTGTGTGAAAAAAAAATGCTGAAAGCAAGTATGTTAAAAAATCTGATGAGTAAAGGACCCAAATAGAAGTGAAATCCCTATTTTATTCAAAGTGATAAAATAGCAATACCAGTAGGCAGTGATGGTGTGTGTTTGTGTGTGTGTGTGTGTGTCTGTGTGTGTGTGTGTGCGTGTGTGTGTGTATTCTGATATTTAAAGCAATAATTAAGGAATTTTTTGAGGGGGCAAACAGATGGCTCAGCACATAAAAGCACCTTCCACACAAGTGTTTGGTCCCTGGAATCCAAGCTTTAAGATTGGATCAACTCTTGAAAGTGATCCTCTGACCTCTGTGTACATGCCACACACATACTCAGTGTGTCTCTCTCACACAGAGACAAAGACACATACACACATACACACACATTATATCATTCACAAATAATAATTAGGCACTGGCTACTTAAATACTTATTTTAAACAGAATAAAAGAAAACTAGATGAGGTAAATAAATAATGACAGAACTTTAGAAAAAAGCAAATCAAATAGACCATAAGAATGAATAGAAAAAGAAAGAAATGAATCAAAGTAAAGTTTAAGCAATCAGATAAATAAAAAAGATTCTACCGTCTGTGGCCTTCATGAAATATACTTTAAATTTAGAACATTGTTAAGGTGAAAAAAAGCTACAAAAATGATGATTTGCAAACATTAATTTTAAAAATACAAGTGATAAAGCAATTTATCACATAACATGGACTCGCAGAGTCAACAAATTCATGTTGGAAAAGAAGGGACACTGTAAAATATGTAAATGGTATATTTACCTAAAAGATGTTACAGTCAGAAAATACATAAAGCAAAATCCATAAAATCTGAAAACAGGAACTGACAATTATGGCTGGAAAAGTAAGAAAATTACTAGATAATAAATTGACAGGAAAAGAAAGAATTGAAAATGCTAGTAGTTACTAGAACATTATTAACATTTTTAGAGCACTATTTAACATAAGTAGACTGTATATTCTTTTGAAGTGCTCATTCCGTATGTACAGTGACAGATCACATTTTACAGAGTAGCAGATCCAATAGATCAAAAAGAATAGAAACAATGTAAAATATGAGCTCTGATAGAACAGAATAAAGTTATAGCTCTCTGAATCTTGGCCAGTTGTGGGTTTCGGTATAAATCACTATCTACTGCAAGTAGAAGCTTCTCTGATTAGGGTCGAAAGATACATTAATCTATAAATATATAGGTAAGTCTTACAGAGTTGTTTAATATAGTGTCCATTTAGTAGAATAACAATAGTAACTTCTCCACAAATGTCAATAATGTGTATAGTCATGTTCTTAGATCTATGACACCTACTGATGCCAGGTGTAGTTTTCATCTTGAGCTGTGGTACATAAATCCAATCAGAAAGTCATTAGTCACACCCATAATATTTATACCATTATTGCACTAGTTGGTCTGTTTTGCCAGATTAGCCATTATGTAGCTCACAAGGTTTATGACAAGGCAACATTAATGATTCCTTCACCTGCACTGGGAAAGTTCACCAGTCGGGAGGACATTTGGGAGTCAGAACCAGTTTGATTTCTCTATGTTCTGTGACTCAACTGTATGATGTCTTCAGCAATAGGAATTTTATCATTCAGTTCAGGAAGTTGACCAGCAGGATAATAATCTGTAATGCTTGGGAATCATTGACCAACAAATCCAAAATAGTTAACCTATTTCTAACACTGGACTTTCTCTTTGTTCACCAATAGTGTACAGAGGGAGCATTGTTGTCCCATTATAGAACAATTCAACTTTAACTCTTCTTATGCATGTGTATAGACATATTTTAGGGATTTTCTACTATAGGTGTCCATATGACTGTTTATATTTACCCCTGATAGTATTCCTTCGTCTACCTCCCATAGTTTAACCCTTTCTGTTGCATCATTTCTTTTTAATACTTAATATCACTGCCTTCTCTCTCCAGTCCCCTGAAAGCCCCTCCCCATAGCTTCTTAGTAATTTCCTAACCTCTTTGGGTATTCTGAATGAAGCATGCATATCTGAGGATTGAGACCTAACATTCACAAATGAAAGAAAACACTCAATGTCCCTCATTCTGGGTCTCAGTTATTTCACTGAGAATGGTTGTTACTTATATTTTAAAAAGGAAAAAGCGTCAAAAAGTAAGTTATTAGCATAGTCAGAAAAACAGTGGAATGTTAACTCAAAATATTCAAGATGAACTATGTTAAGAGATCATGATAGAAACAACTCTGAAAATAGGATTGTGGAGAATAAAAAGGAAGTTAAAACTGGACACAAGAAAAGTCAGTACAATTGATAAACCTCTATCAAGATTGACAAACAAAATGGAAGTCTTCAAATATGTATGCTCATCTATTTTCACCTTAGTGTGCACATAATCAGAGATAAATTTTATATTAAGTATCTTACAGCAAATAGCATATGTATCAAGTCCTGCTCCTTGGTCCCACTCCATTGTCCTAGTCCCTACTGTTTATCAGTGTGATAAAGGTCTGATAACTTCTCTCTTTTTTTTTTAACCAATTGTATGGCTCATAGACAAGAGACAAAGAAAATTTATTTCATGTCTCAGTAAATGGGAAGTTGAATTTCCCTTTTATTTGGAAGTCCTTCTTAATAGATCTCTTTGGATTATAAATTAAATTTTTGTGGAGACTGTATGGATCTGTTTTTTTCTGACTTATAGGTGTCTCCACGTATGGTCTGTCAGGGACCAGCTTGGACAAATTATTTCTCAGACCAGAGGAGAGATGTGGGAATAAATGAGGCACAGTTCATTCGATAGTATTGGGAGAGAGTTTCAGAGATTATTCAAATCCTGAAAATCCCGAAATCAGCCGTGTTTATTTTCCAAACAGCTTTTATATTAAGGTAAACTGAGTTGGGGAGCAGGCAACACAAACCTCCTTAGCATTGTTTCCCAGGTAGTGGGGGAATGACTTAGGTCACATCCTGTCCATTCCTATTTTGTCACATAGACTGAAAACACCTCTTCCCCAAGCGACCTCCTATATTACAATAGAAAGAGCAGAATGACATATATCCTGACCACTTGTTAAGATGGCATCAGGTTATTTTACTATCAAAGAGCTAGGTGACCACCTTCTGTGTGGAAAGTGCAAATTGCACCTGGAAACTTGCTCAGATTCTCTGACAGTGTAGAATAAGGGCCTGCATAATTTGGCCCCACAATGGTCTCCTTTGTCCTTGAAAAGAGATTAGTCTGAGAAAATGATATTATGGAATTACTGATGCTCTGAAGGTTAATCACAGAGTCTAGTCTAAAACAATAGTAATTGACTCTATCTTTCTTGAACACTATAATTAATAAGGCAAATGGAATTGGACATCACTTTATATATAACTGATCAAGTACTAAAGCCTTTACTTTTTGGGAACATTGAAAGTCCAGGTAAGTTTTGTTTCTTCTTACAAAATGGGAAGGGACATGAGTAGGTGAGGTAAAGATTTAGACAGAAGACTCAGAAATCAGAAACTCTGCAATCACGGAAAGGATCACAGAGAGCTGTGAAAATGAACTTCATGCTCGTGTATTTGAACAGTTGAGAAGACAGAAACCAATTCTTTCTGATGGATGGGAGTTTGAGATAGGGTTTCTCTGTGTAGCCCTGCCTGCCTGGAAGCTCACACTATTGGCAAGGTGTGGCTCAAATTTAGAGATATGTCTGCTTCTGCCTCCCAAATGATGGGATTAAAGGTGTGCACCACCACACCTGGCAAAAGAAGCCAATTCTACAAAACCACAAACTAAATTGAAGTTATTGAAGACAATGTCCATGTGTCTTGATATCCATCTAATTACAGCAGTGGGTTTTACCAATCACGCAAAGAATTTTTAAAAAAGTACTATACAATATGGAAATATAAACGATGGGACACTTTCTGACAATAAATTTAATGCAGTCACCATTTGTCTTGCAAAAATTCTAGCAATGAAGGGGAAATTGTGGGGGAAACGCTTTTAGGGGCATAGATTAAAAATAGCCAATAAAAGTAATGCAAAGTGACATTATTTGAAACAGCAGAATAGATAAAAATACCCTCTAGTCGATAAAAGCATAAGAAAATGGCCAAAAATTGCTTAAAAATCTAATTTTCAGAATTCTGAAAACTAACAAAGTTTATGACCATTTATTTACACAGAATTTGTTCACAGAAAAATGGCTGAATCTTGAGATGTAAAGTTTCATTTGTCTTTTATCCCATTCTTTCATTCCTATTCCCACAATAGTTTTGAAACCCAGTTGTCCGTGGTCACAGTAAACACATCTGTCTGGCAGCTAGCACAGGGTCCAGAGAGCAGCTGGAACTGCCTGGGAGCATTTTGCTGACAACAGTCATCATCTGGACCATCAGGAAGTTCCCTGGAAACCCACACTTTCAAGAGCTGACTAGAAACTTAAAAGTGAAAGCTGTGGGAAGAGCTTGCCATAGGGGACTTTAAATCGTCAACCTCAGGTATCTACCTGAGCTACCTTGGAAAGATAGACCGTCACACATAGGAGTGTGCTCTGGAGGTATGCAGGCAATCTTACACTCTCTTTGGGCGGTCTTGGGACTCCCTAGGCAGTTTAGGAGTAAACTGGGGGAGTAACTCCCAGCTGAAGTGTTGGAGGCAAGCATCTTCTCCACTTTCCACCTCAAACAGC
>JAQHUG010000019.1:12051919-12071034 GCA_028555095.1 Dicrostonyx torquatus | reverse complement strand
CTCATCAAATCCAGCTGGACCACGACTGAATGAGCATATGGCCTGTGTCTTTTTATAGGTGAGTTTATATTAAGGAACATTAATGACCAGTGATTGCTATCTTCTGTTAATTTAGTTTTTGTTGTTGGTGATGCTATTTTGTGCGTTTTCCCCTTCTTTGGGATTTGCTGCTGTGAGATCATCAACTGTCTATGTTTTTGTTAATGTAGCCAACTTCCTTGAGTTGGAATTTTCCTTCTAGTACTTTGTGTAGGGCTGGGTTTGTGGCTAGGTATTGGTTACATCTGGTTTTGTCATAGAATATATACTATTTTATTTATAAATGACATAAATTTCAAGCCTCTATCACTACTAATTTTGGACATCTCTCAGTAATTTTTTTACAAACTCATGGTATGCAAATGTTTGCTTTCATTTCCAACAGTGTCTATCTGTGTACATCTTAGGGCAGACATCAAGCTTTGCAGTTTTGTGTTGCAGTTCACTCAACTTAGTAATATTGTTGAATCATATGAGATGACAGTGACTACCTCCTTGACTGGGTCTTACCTATTTAGAGCAAGTCAAGTGAGAAAATTGCAGTAGTTTTACCCTGTTGTTACAGACAATACTTGATTTGCAGCATTTGTTAAAATTTTATGAGTTTTGTGTACATATGTATATGTATATATGTGTATATATGCATGTATGTACACAGTGGTGTTTGTATGTAGCATTCAGGTGGGAAGGTATAATGAAGCATATGCAACATAAAAGTGGAAGATACACGCAATCGATAATCTGCAAAACAATTATTGACTGTGACAATTAGACAACACTTTTAATATTGTTCACTGTGATCTGGAGACTTTCTAGACTGATCTGCATGGTCACCCAAAAGAATTCATAGGCTGTTCTTATTTCTCTCTCTCTCTCTCTCTCTCTCTCTCTCTCTCTCTCTGTGTGTGTGTGTGTGTGTGTGTGTGTGTGTGTTTCAGTTAGAATAAGAGCTAAAATTATATTCTGTCTAGCTGACTTTCTCTTGTAAATAAGAAATATAACCAATGCATTTGGGATATGGCTAAAAATCATATTGGATGAAGAATGAAATGAGTTACAATTTAGTACCTGATCAATGAAAAAACCAAACTCTTTAGAGAAGTCTTTAGTGTCTACTTCTAAATATGTTTGTTTCCTCTTCTGATATGAACTACATACAGATTTAGGTTACGGTTGCTCAGAAACCTTCATGAGAGAGTTGAATAGTGAATAAGTAAAATTAAAATCAGAAAAAAAAACCAAGGAAAAGCCAGATGTGATAGCCTTTAGAATTTTAATGAAGAAAGTTCCATACATACCTTATATTCTCTTATGGAAAACAGTCAGAAAAGATGCTAATTTCAGAGATTTTAGACTTATTGACTCCTTCAGGATTAATTCATTCCTCTGACCATGTGAGACAATTAGCATATTGAGTTAGTTTTTTTTTTTCTGGTGTGTGTATAATGCAGACATAAGGCAAGTTCCCAGAGAGTCCATAGGTGTTCTTTCCAGGAAGTCAATCATGGTAACGCTTGTGGTTATAATTTAGTTCCAGCAAGCACAAGGGCTTATTCTAACTTGAAACAAAGACAGGCTTTTGTGCATAGAATAGTTCAGTGCTTAAGGATATGCGTTTCAGGTAGGATGTTTGTGATATGTTCTGCTTGTGGATAAAGAAATGGAAAGCTAAAAGGATCCATAATTCACTTTTCTCCACAAAACTGGCATTTTGCTACAGTTTGAGACCGTGCTTGGAATTACATTAACTGAAGGTGTAGCAGCTGAACGTCTTTTTACACGACACTGTCAAGTCTTCACAAGTCCTGCGTTCATTGCAAATATTTTAAGCATCGCTAGATTTGATGTTTTTAAGACATCATTCCACTAACTACTCTGAATCTACATATCTTGTTTCCTTTGTGGTTGCAAGTAAAGACATGACATCCTAGGAAATACAGCCGTGTCTCCATTCAAATCACATCTATGGAACACATCTTCCTGTGTTAAAACCCAATGCCAGAAAAATTTGCTTCTGAAAGTCAATCTTACTATAAAGAAGTTCCTTATATTTACTTCACTATTTATTATGCTTTGTATAATCTCTCTCTCTCTCTCTCTCTCTCTCTCTCTCTCTCTCTCTCTCTTTCTCCCTTTTTTCTCCACCTATGTCATATGAGAATGAGTTAATAGACAATGTTTTGGATCCCTGCTTCCCTTTTTAAATAAAGGTCTTTAAAATCAGCTTCAAAATTAGTAAATATTGACTCCCCCTAAACTATTGCTACGGAGCTATCTTGGCCACGCCTTCATAAACCTACTACAGAACCTGTGGCCTGTACATCTAATAATAACAGATTCACCTTCTGTGATTTTTTTTTCATTGTCAACTAGAAATAAGTCACAGTCATGTTGGAAAAAAAACCACTCAAAAACATGCCTTCTTCAGATCTGCCTGTAGGCAAATCTGTGGGAGCATTTTCTTCACTGATGATTGTAGTGGCAGGCACTGTAGACTGGTGATGGCAGTCCCAAATTGTAGAAGAAAGCAAGCTGAGTGTGCCAGGCAAGTGAACTGCATTCTTCTGTGCGTCTTGCTCCTGCCTTCCACAGTTATCCACTGTGATCAGGATGTGCAAGTGATTACCTGTGCCTCTCCAAGCTGCTTTTGATTACAATGTTTATTATAATAATAGATCACCAACTGGGCCAACTCCTCCTTGTATGATTCTTGCCTTCTTTTCACTCTCAGTAATGGATAGATACCAAACTGAGGAACCACACCCCATAGCTTGACAAATGGCTTCACCATGTATGTCTTTATTTCATTTCGTGTTTTAACCTTAATAAAAAAAATAACGTCTATGTAGATATATGGCACTTCATTAGATTAAATAAAGAAAAATTTCTCTTTTCATTTTTATAATGTTGAGAGAGACTTTTTACAATATATTTAGTTATATTCTTTCCCTTCCCCCAACTCCCTCCAGATCAACCCCACCCTAACTGCACCACTTCATATTCATTCTCTCTTCAAAAAAACATGAATCATACCCAAATAAAAACAAATAAACCACAAACACAAGACACATGCACACACACACACACACACACACACACACACACACGCACACAAAAGGTCAAAACAAAGCATGGATTCTATTTTGTGTTGGCCAGCTCTTCCTGAGCATGAGGCTTGCCCTGGAGTATGGTTGATATGCTCAGTGTCACTCCATGGAAGAAAATGATTTCTCCTCTGGAGTAGGAGGGTTCATCTGTATTTCTGTGCTTTCATTGGTTAAATAAAGACTCTGCTTGGCTTGTAAGATAGGTCAGCCCTTAGGTGGGCGGAGTAGACAGAACGGAAGTTCTGAGAAGAAAGGAAGTGAGAGAGCCCCTGCCATGAAGCCTCCAGGGTCAGACATGCCGAATGATCCCCAGTAAGATCACCACCTCGTGGTGACACACAGACTTTTATAATGGGTTAGTTTTAGATATGAGAGCTAGCCAAGAAAAGGCTAGAGATAATGGGCTAGGAAAAGTTTAAATGAATATAATTCTCATGTGGTTATTTTGGGCATAAGCAAGCAACCAGCGGCTGAGCGGGCCAGCGGCTGGGGGCTGGGAGCCGGGTACTGGGAACATACAACACACACCTCTCCCCCTTAATTACAACACTCCCAGAAGTTACAAATTATTAATACCATCTTGCTGGAGGTGGTACTTTATGTACACTTCTCCTCAGAGCTGGGACTTTTGTTTGGTGTGAACCTGTGCAGGTCTTGTGTTTGCTGTCACAGCCTCCATGAGCTCATGTGTGAATTAACCCTGCTAAAAAATTTCCTTAGATTCACCTACCACCTCTGGCTCTCACAATCTTTCTACCTTATCTTCACCATAGATCTGTGACTTGAGGGAAGGGAACATGGCACAGACATCTCATTTAGAGTCAAAGGTTCCAAAGTCTCTCACCCTTTCCATACATGCTATCTAGCTGATGGTCTTTGTGTCACTTGTCATCTACTGCTAGAAGCTTCTCTGTGGAGGGTTGAGTGTCGTATCGATCTATGAGTATAGGAGTAAGTCATTAGGACTCATGTTATTGCTATTTTCATTTAATAGAATAATTGTAATTTTTTTCTTAGAACCCATGCATGACCTATCTAGTTACAGGTTCTTGGTCATTTAAGTAATCATGGCTTCCACCTCATGGAAAGTTTAGAAAAGTAATAAAAGTTAATAAAAAACATCACTACATTTTTAAGATCATAGACTTATATTATGTTGTATTTGGAGTCTCTGAAATTTTAGTTTATAAATATTTCTTTTTATATTGCAAATATAGTGGTGACATTATGCTAACTGGATTTTGTCATAAGTAGTACATTCTCTAAAATTATCAGAGAAGCATTTGTGTGGCATGTGGCATGGTTCCTTCTAAGGGGAAAAGTAAGCCATTTCATCTGAGCTCCTAGAATCAAAAATAAACCAAATGCCTAGGTGGCCTCTATACTCTAAAAGAGTTGTATTTCTCACTTGGATATTCTACTTCAGTACATTTACTAAGTAATTAAATAAAAACCTCTGCTAGTTTTGAGGGAAGCTTAAAATAAGAGAAGGTTCTGCAAGAACTGCTATGTGGACTACTCTGCTAGCTAAGTGGCATGATCTAGCAGGTCCAATGGTTCTTGCAGGGCCGTGGCAGATAGAATCAGTACCTGACCTTTGACAGGTCCCTAGAGGTAACTACAGCAGAGGCTTTAAATATTTCTGAACTGATACCTACAGTCTTCTGTATTGGTTCTTATCATTCTGAGGAAAGGCCCTTGAGTAGATGGTGGACTCTAGTAGAATCTAATATCTCTGTCTCTTTCTCTGTCTCTGTCTCTCTCTCTCTCCCAATGTGAAGGACAGGTTTTATTAATATCCCAAATACCTAAATTAAGTTTTATGAATTTAAACAGAAAATAGTCAACATAAAATATAAAGTAACATGAAACAAAATTCATTTTTATTTGCTTAAAAGGTTGACTAGCATAGACAAAAGACCACTTTAGAATTGTTAAACTATGTTTAAAAATTGTCAATTTAGAATTTAATTACTAATGTGTATGATTCATTTGAAATTTAAATTAACTTCAAAACTAAGCTATGATTTTTTTATTTTTAAAACAATATTATTTTACATACCAATCCCAGTTCCCTCTTCCTCCTCTCCTCCCACTCCCCCCATTTACCCCCACCCCACCACCATCCACTCTTCAGAGAGGGAG
This sequence comes from Dicrostonyx torquatus, assembly GCA_028555095.1. Taxonomy (NCBI): domain Eukaryota; kingdom Metazoa; phylum Chordata; class Mammalia; order Rodentia; family Cricetidae; genus Dicrostonyx; species Dicrostonyx torquatus. The sequence continues at coordinate 12,065,743 of JAQHUG010000019.1, read as the reverse complement.
AGGCCTCCCATGAGGAGTCAACAAAGTCTGTCACATCACTTGAGGCAGGACTAAGGCCCTCCCCTCTGTATCTAGGCTGAAGAAAGTACCCATCCATAGAGAAAGGGTTCCAATAAAACCAGTTCATGCACTAGGAATAAATACTGGTTCCACTTACACTGGTCCCACAAACTACCCAAGTCATACTACTGTCACCCACATTCAGAGGGCCTAGTTAGGTCATATGCAGGTTCTCCAGTTGTCAGTCCAGAGTCAGTGAGCTCCCATTAGCTTGGGTAAGCCATCTTTATGTGTTTCCCCATGATGGTCTTGACCTCTTTGCTCATATCGTTTTTCCCTTCTATGACTAGACCCCAGGACTAAGCCCAGAGCTTAACTGTGGATCTCTGTATCTGCTTCCATCAGTTACTGGATGAAAGCTCTATGGTGACAATTAAGGCAGTCATCAATCTGATCACAGGAAAAGGCCAGTTCAGGTACCCTCTCCACTATTACTTAGGTTCTTAGCTGGGGTCATTCTTGTGGATTCCTGAGAATTTCCATAGTTCCAGGTTTCTCCCTAACCCCATAATGGCTCCTTCTGATCTATGAATCATGATCTATAATGTGATATAAAAGCAGCCTGTCATGTGCTGAGCTTTATATCTAAACCATTGAGTCAAATCCTGTACAACAGCTTTCATCATCACATGGCAGTGGTGTGCAGGAGACACTTGTGAAACTGTGATGGCACAGAGGATGTAGTTCAAGGCCTTTGATCAATACTCCTCATATACTCCCTTCTCTTAGTCAATGCCTATGGCCTGATTGAGAGTTTGCTATCATAATCTCCATTCTTTACTGCCCTCTCTTATTTCAAAAAAAAATCTGTATGTGTATTTAATATAATTGTTTTCTTTCCCAGCTCATTTTCTTATCATGTAAAGTATATATATATGTCATCATACCTATTATTGTACTCATGGAAAATCAGGGAGGAGGCCCACCCTCCTCTTCCTTTATAAGGGGTTTTACTAGATAGTTTTGTGTGTCAACAAATGCAAGCTAGAGTCATCAGAGAGGAAAATACCTCAGTTGAGGAAATACCTCTGTGAGATCTAGCTGTAAGGTGTTTTCTCAATTAGTGATCAATGTGGAAGGTCCCAGTCCATAGTGGTAGTACCATCCCTGGCTGGTGGTCCTGGGTTCTATAGGAAAACAGATTGAACAAGCTAGGGGGAGCAAACTAGTTAGGTAGCTATAAACTCTGCATCAACTCCTTCTTCCGGGATCCTTAGCTGTTTGAGTTCCTGTCCTGACCTCCTTCACTGATGAACATCAATGTTGAAAAAAATAAGTAAATAAATAAAACAAACCATTTCCTCCCCAACTTCCTTTTGGTCATGATGTTTTGTTGAAACAATAGAAACCCTACAAAGACAGTAGTTAATGCTCTTTTGGTTCTGTGTAGCATAAATATATCATATTAACAAGAACTGTGACTTTTAAATGTTTATTCTTTGAAAATTAAATATGGATTAAAACCTTACACAAAGCTACCAAGTTGATCAAGGGTAGAATTACAATGGTCAATTTTAAATGTCAATTTGGTTGCATTGTACCCAGATATTTTTATCGATTGTTTTCTGGGCATGTGTGAGAAATTGTTTTATGGATGAAGGACTAAGCACCCCCAGATTGCAGAGGAGATAGTAGAATAATCTCTCCATGTAATGTCAGTAGTGCTCACCTGATAAAGTCCTGTTCCTCAGGTTACTTTGCTGCCAAGTCACTCTCTTCAACCCTTTCTAGACTGTGTTCTCTGCAAAGAAATCATTGCGTACAGACTGCATCAAAGAGTGGTGGGTATCAACAGAAGTTATTTGAAATTCTTCTATAGGCAAGATTTATTTCTTCTCCTGAATTCGTTTATCTAGACATTCGTTTATATAAGTGGGGACCTGTGAATTTTCTTTTACTTTTAGGTTGTAGCCCCATAACAACTTTTAAAAGTTCATTTAGTAGAGTGACATATCCTGTTGTATTTATTTGAGAAGTTAAATCTGTCTTTATTCTTTATCCTTCTTTTACTAGTCATCCAATCAGGAATTTCCACAAAGATTCTGTCTCTTTTCATTCAGAATCAATAGTGGCATAGGGGTATGAGCTCTTCCCTCAAAGCGACCTATTAGTTTTAACTTTTATTAAGAGTGAGAATTGCAAATATAATTGCTTGGTCATAGTCTATATTTCATGTGTCCTACTTTATTCTTTGTGTTTTGTTTTACTAGTTATATCTTTTAATCTAGTTTTTTAATCACTTTATTACAAAAGATATCTGTTTTAGTTACTGTTGTACTGTTGTGTTAAAACATCATAACTAAGACCATGACTAAGGCAAGATATAAAAAGAACCTTTTAATTGGGTGCTTGATTATAGTTTCAGCGGAACAGTTCGTGATCATGATGGCAGCAAGCAGACAGTAGCTGAGGATTTTACATTCTGATCTGCAGGCAGCAGGCAGAGGGAGAAGAAGATTCAGTCCATGACGGATCTTTGAAACCTCAAATCCCACTCCAAGTGATATACCTCCTTCAATAAGGTCACACCCCCTAGTACTTCCCAAACAGTTTTACTGACTGGTGATAAGCACTCACAGATGAGCCATTCTCCTTCAAATCACCACATCACAGTATCCATCACTTAATTCTCTATTAATGTCCCATGCCCTGTGCTTTTCTTCAGCAATGGCTACCATCTGAAGTATTTTATAGTTTTTTTTCTTATTTTTCTCTTCATAGAACTCCTGATTATCTTCTTTGAGTGATAACATTCATTGTTTTATTTTTATTTCTTGCTTTGTTTTTCTGCTCTGTTCCTGCAAATCTTCATAGTCCAGGAATACAGATAAAGAGGAATACTGTTGAATGTGTGAACCGATAGATGACTTCTGGGCATCTATAATTTTGCATTGAGCATGCTGTATGCCAATTACTCAGTGAGATTAAGATGTTGCTTTAATTTTTTAGAAAGCCAAATTCTTAATTTTCCTCAGTGACTGACGGTCATATGTGCTTGGTCCAAAACAGGGTTAACTTTGGAAACTTCCTATCATGTAAGTGCTATTTAAACTTAGCAATTCTTTTTGTCATTGTTGAAAATACATTCTTCTCCCATACAACACACTCCAATCTCAGTTTCCCTTCCCTCCACTCATACTGGCTCTTTCCCTTTCCCCCAGATCAACTCGCCTTCCATTTATTCTTTGGAAAAGAACAGACCTCCAGAAGATGACATCCAAATAAGACAGAACAAGACATAAAAAAAGACAAGGCAAAACCCCTCATATCTAGACTAGACAGTGCAACCCAACATGAGGAAAAGAGTCCCCACAGTAGGCAAAAGAGACAGAGACACCCCCTCCCATTGCTAGGAGTCTCATAAAGACACCAAGCTCATAGCCATTCCATATGCAGAAGTCCTGGTGCTGACCCACATAGGCCTCTGCTTGACACTCCAGTCTCTGTGAGCCCATGTGAACTCTGTTTAATTGCTTTTAAGGAACACTATATTTTAAAAGATTCAACTATTGGACAAGTGACTCCTGGCCTTGATTTTCTCAAGTGATCTGTGTTTGATAAGACGTAAGGTAAAGTGTATTGTAGTTACAGCCTGTTCATTGTCTTTTTGTTTTCTCTACTTTGACAAACAAACGTTTTGTTAGATAAAAGAAAAAAAAAACCTGCTATCAAAGGCTTCCTGGAGCCCCTCTATACTGCTTTCTTTTGCTCCCACCTCAGCACATTTCTATGATGGAGAAGGTTAAGATTTGATGTGGGAGATGATGTATGCTGTGAATATGTTTTATTGCCATTGGTTACGAGAGTAAAGCCAGGATGAAAGAGAAATATAGACAGAGTAGGTAGAGTCAGAGAGAACCCATATAGCCCCCCCCGTTGGAGATAGACAGCTCCAATGGAGCCCACTGAAACTTTGCTGGTAGGCCATAACCTTGTGGTGATGCACAGATTAATGGTGATGGGTTAACTTAGGATATAAGAGCTAGCTAACAATATGCTTAAGCTATTGGCCAAGCAGTATTTCAAATAATAAAAGTTTCTGTGTGATTACTTTGGGTCTGAGCAGCCGGGAACGAGCTAACAGCCTCCTACTACAAAGGTTCTTTCAAGTGTTTCCAAATCTCAGCACTGTAGACTCAGGCTCAGACAGTTTCTACCACATTGCCACACTTATTTTGCTTCTTTTGAATATGCACACATAAAGGTAGTCACATGTGTGTAAAGATCTTCATGCCTAAACCCTCAACTTCAAAATGGGCTTATGCTTCTATTTACACAAAAGTTGAAACAAGGCATGCCTTACTTGTGTGCGTATTTAGTGTTGTTTTACTTTTGTTTTGCCATTATCACCATTTCTTTGTGATTGCCAATTTACTCTTTTTCTCTGGCTTTGCAGTGTTAAAAATTGATACTGTTTGGGGTCTAAATACCCATGCCTTCCCCAATTACCTCTCCAATGTAGTTCTTCTAAAGTGCCTGCAGTTATGGCACTGCCCCAAAATGCTTGTTCAGCCAAGGTGCTAGCTCAGCACATCTTTCCACAATTCACCTTCAGTGAGGTCTCGCCTTCCCCATGGGATACTGTGAATTTGCATTTACATATGTCAGCCAAATCATGCCCTTCCTTTGCACTTGGTATTTTAATTATGGGTTCTTTACCGTGAAGTGCCTATAATTCAGAGGGAATTGGCCTGAAAATGCAAATGAGAAATTAATGGCAAGATATATATTTGTATAATCTAATTATTTACATGTCATCACCTCTTTGTTAATAAACCAATTGTGTTTTTCAATATAAAATACTTGTCATTTCTTAATAATTGAGCCCATATAGAGCACATCTTAATTATATAATGTATTTATTTCATTAAGGGGATCAAAAACAGAATACTAATCAGTCTCTTCTCCCTAAAGCACAATTTAAAATATATTTTGGTTTATTTCATAAGAGTTTCAAATCCCTTAGGAAAAAAGAATTCACAAACAAGAACAACATGGCTGTGGGCATGATTTCAGTTTCTAAACTCTGACACTTGCTATTGGAGCCACATTTAAGTAATGGTTCATCTCACAGATTGTGGTCCCATTTCCAGGGCACATATCGTCAATGAAAGATGTGAGTTTTTAGACTCCTTGTTTAGTTAAAAGTATAAAATTTGAAGAGCAAAATGATAATATGTGCATCTATTCAAATATATTCATAATACAACATGTAAATAAAGTTCATTCTTGTTTCTGACATACACAGGATATCTTTAAAACTAAACATATAAGTTACTCCACTTGATGAACTTCTGTAGCCTCCCAAAGATAAATATCATATAGTTTCAACTCTATCATGATGGAATGGGAATAGATATTGAAACACACTAAACAACTGTGTCAACAAACTAAAACTCAGTAGGATGGGAGGAAAGAAAGAGACTCCAGAGTGTATGAAATGTACTTAGTAACAGTTCTGAAAAAGGATGAAGAGATTTAATATTTTTTCAGATACCAAAGATTGGCAAAATAATCTAAACATCCATTTTAAAAAGACACAAAAGGAACTGTAAGCTGTTTTCTAGAAACCAGAATTATAATGACAATGAGTATCATTTCCATTAACCAGCTTGATGGTGGTAAATGTTGGATAATATCGAATGTCATCAAGCAGGCTGGCAAGAGGTGCTCTCTTCACGACTGTGGAGATGATGCCAACAAACTAATGTGAGCAGCTCCTTGGCAGCTAATTCATGAAGCTCTATATGTATGTGCTGTGTGATTGTGTCTGTCGAGTAAAACATCCATCACCTTACAGTGAAACAGTCTGCAAAGTGTTCACTTTCATGTTGCCTAGGGTAAGCAGAGTGAAGTCTGTGATGCAATATACATTTTAAAATCACATCAAGGCAAACTTAAAGATTTTTGAGAATAAACATATCAGAATATAGTATATTATTTTTTAAAGGTAGAATAAATGCATTCTCAAAGAATTCAGATATAAAATGACTTAAATAATAGAAGTTTCTGTCTTAAGTAAAATCTATGGGTGGCTTGTTACATGGTTACTGAAAGTTTCCATCATCCATGCTTTCCAAGGTCACTCCATGGCTTCTGGAGGTCAGAACGTGCACTCGGGACCACTAGCACACGTTCTCTCTCCTTATGGGAACTCTGTAGATTGCTCACTTTAAATGAGAGTCAACAAGTCTGAATGTGTATGATGTGTGTGATGACAACCACTATCAGCAAAAGTCAAGCATAATTAACTTCTCTATCTTCTTTCCTATGAAGAGCAACATAAAATAGGATACAAATGGTTTTAATTGCAAGCTCCATAATGCATGTGGTAGTATCATACACGTTAGTTTAATTTGGGAACATAACTCTGGGTCATTCTCAATGAATATATCAGAACACAAATGGTAGAAAATTCTATATCTGATACTCAGGCTCGGCCATACAACATAGCTCATTTTATTCCCATTGTTAAAATGTGTCCTCATGCTATTAAAGTTAATTGTCTTCACAAGACACATGTAAATTGAACATAATTAAAAACTTCTTGGTTGTCACAGACAGGTCAAGCAGACACGGTCACTGAAATTCTGCTCTTCACAGAGGAAAAAGGAAAACGTCTACCTGTCAGGTAGCATAACCCTACTGTGTCGTGCATCAGTTGCACAGTACATGGCGTACATAGAGCCTCTGTCAACTTATCATCCAGTCAGTCAACTGGCTGATGATGGGGTCCCACCCCTATCAGACACAGTCATTGGAGTTTGCTCTGTTGGAGTTTGCTCCATTCTCCGACTTGTCTGATGCTAAAAGCATCTTACCGTTATATCAGACAAAAAAGGCAAGGAAAGCAGATAAGGAAGTGAATACAGGTAAGGATCACCATTACTGCAATGTTGTTTTATAAGGCAATGTAATACTCACACTATGTAGAGATTTTTCTTTTATATTCTAATAATATAACTTGCCTGAACATCAGAGAGTAAAACAGCTGCACTGGTCAGTCTTACAAACCAGGCAGTGGTGACACACATCTTTAATCCCAGTAGCCACACTAATTTGCCATAGAAACTGGGTGGTAGTAGTGCACACCTTTAATCGCAACCCTGGAGAGGATTATAAAATGGAAGGAGACAGCTCTCAGTCATCTTCATTCTGAGATTCCTGGAGGCAGGATCGCCATTTCAGATGGAGGTAGAGGTAAGAGCCTATGGCTGGTTGTTTTGCTTTGTTGACCTTCAGGTTGAACCCCAATTTCTGACTCTGGGTTTTATTAATCATGCTACAACCCATATTTCTGCATTTAATGTATTCAGTTGAGTTATTTGTTTCAGTGACTTTTTCTCTTTGAGGTCAATGTAAGAATGATCACCATGACCCCTGATTTTATTTATACTTGTGCCATGATTAATAGCACACCATAGTTCCTTTTATTTTCTCAGCCATAACAACTTTTTGATGAATGGGTTGCCTTGGCCATATTATTGAATCATGCTACTCAATTTTCTGAGTCAGAATGCTATCTCTAAACAAAATAGAGATTCATAAGTGAGCCGTCAATCATGTAGCTATAGTAATAAAGTACAAAATACTGGTAGAGACCTAAAGAAAAATGTTTTACTTAATGTATTTTCTCCTACATATAGGAAATTTTTTCTCCCATATTCAGGCTTTTAGTAACTTTGTAACAAATTTTCAGTAAAAGCCTTCACAAAACTTGAGCAATGGGGACTGAAGTGCTCCCGTTTTTTGTACATGAAAATTGAGAGAGATGCCAATAAAAAAAAATCTAGTAGTCTCTGTCTATGGTTGTTCCTACTGCTGCTGCTTTATTGAGAGGTCAGACTGCTTTGATTCTGTGAAGGAGTCAGAAGGGGGCAACAATGCTGTAAGGAAACAGATCTATGTGTGTAGTCATTGGGGTAGCGGTCAGCATCTATGAGACCCTAGTACATATTTTAAGCTTGAACCAGTCTGAATTCTTAGCCACAAGTACCAGAACAATCTGAAAGTGTGCTGGGATAACGTTGTCCATTCCACACTGGAAAACAAAACACTTCCTGTGGGAGAGGTTCTCTTCCATGTGATGGAGCAATTTGGTTATCCCTGCTTTTCAAATCAAAACTTCAGTTGGTTTGGAGGGAGGAGACACCACCATTCTAATGTGGACACCAATTCTTCTGACATGTAATAATGCTCTCCACATTTTTCTGAGTAGAAACAACTCTCCTACCCACAATCTAGGATATAGGGAGCTACATTGCCAGAATTGTGCCCCTAATTGAGTACTAAGCTTCTTTTAAAGTGGTGATCAAGTGTTCAACTTGCTTATTTGTGCCCAAATGAAATAACAAAATTTGCACCTTTACTTGCTAGTCCTGTTATTAAAAAAATAAATCAGGAATCGCTGATCCCAAAAGCTTTGGGCTATTGAAGAAAACTCCAGCATCAGGAATGGGATACATTTTAAATAATTGTTGGTTTGGGAATCTCCAGAACCACCAAACAGTAGGCATCTTTTCCATTCTTCTTGGTTTTATACCAGCACTTGTTGATAAGATACTGTTGCTGAAGATACAACACACCTTAGTTGCAAAGGAGAGAGAAATCAAATTGGTACAGACCTGGGTGCTTGCTATCCGCTGGTTGCTTTCATAGTGCAAGAAGTTGCCATGTAGCCTGTTGGAGGATGGATGACATCAATGGTTTTACCTATCTGTGCATCCCATAAACAGGTGAGACCTGCCCACTTACACAACAGTGCCACTAGTGTCCTGAAGGTAGTCAACGGCCTTCTATTTGGACCTTAGGGCCATCTCACAGGAGGAAGTCAGGGCTTGGTACCTTCAATCTTGTTAGAGACCCACACCTGGGGAGATCTTATGTCCTAGGCGAAAATCTATTATTGTTTAGCTCAACTGATGCAGCATCAAACTTCCATCCAGATATTTGTTTGTACCCACAGACATATGGTACTCTTGAGAAGGCCCTCTTTCCGGTGAATGGGGATGAACACAGAGATCTGAAGTTGAGCAAAGTATGGAAAATAAGAGAGAGGTGAGAGCTCAATCCTAATAAGACCATCTTCTCAGAAACCCAGAGAGCATTACAAAGGAGGCATAGAAAGAAGATCTATAAAAGAGGAAGAAAGAATGGGAGTGTTATCTTCTGAGCCAAACAGCCATCACAATCACAAATTCACAGTAGCTGCAGTCAGCACTAGCTCTATGCAAGAATATCAACAATCAGGCATCGACAAAGGAGGGACTCCAGGGTCACTACTTATGCTGAATTATTTGCTATTGATAGACTCATCAGGTTCTTCCATTTGACTTGATTTTTAATTATCTGGAAAAATGTAATGAAGATCTTCATGTTTTTTAATTTATTAAGGACAGCATAGTTGTATGTATGTGCATGTGTGCATGTATGTGTGTGCTTTCTACCACTCTTGTCTTCTAAAACCTAACAAAGAGGCATATTGTAGGCGGTTGTTTAAATCTCAGTGTGTGAGGACGCCAGAGTGGGTAGTGGCAGTAGGGGATAATATGAAGCCTGAAGTAGTTCTCAAGGCTGCAGGCAAGTAGCTCCTATGAGAAAGCTAGGATAGAGACAAAATAAGAAAAGAGAGGAAATTGAATTGCATTAGCAGCTTGGAGATGATAGAGAAGCCACTCCAAGTGACCTTGTAGGAAGTTCTGACCATGCTATGTGAGACTGTGGCACAGAGAATCTTAAACAAAGGGGACGGGTTTAACCAGAGAGAGAGTCAGAAAAGCACCACAGAAAGAAAGATGAGCAGCAACTCTGAGGGTCCAGAGCATTAAGTATTAGCCAGACAAGTCATCAAGGTATACCATCAATCTTAATTTCCAAACCAAAGGTAGGCATCAAATGAGAAATCCTGCTTCCACTCATAATGCAAGTTTCAGGTACATTAAATCATCTGGATCTGAATTTGGAAGCGTTAAATCTGTAGATAACAGTTTAGGAGATGTAGCAGCAAAGAGTTAGGGTTGATAGGTTTACGGTTCCGTGCATGAACTTTAAGAATCAACTTATTGTGATAGACTGATACTTCCAGAGGTCCCTAGTGTCTTTCTACTGAATCTATCTCTCTATTATCTATCTATCTGTCTGTCTGTCTATCTATCCATCATCTATCTATCTATCATTGATCTATTATATCATGTGTCAACCTTGTTGACTGTCATCATCTGCCTGACTTATGTACACTCAACCAGTTTGTTTTATCTGTCATCTATGAATTATTTATTAACTATGTCTTACTGATCCCAGACTTCGATATTTTTTAATTGTATATTTTAATTTTTGAGCTAAGGTCTTATTATGTCACCTAGATTGACCTTAAGTTCAGATCCTCAGCCTCCAGAATTCTGGAGTTACAGGTTTGCACACTATTACACCTGGCTCAGTACTTAAAAAAAAAACCTGAGCCTCTTTTTAGGTTCTGAGGTTTCGGTCCATTGTTCCTTGAGCACGTGTCTCTGCTCTCCAATGTTATTTTGTAAGTTCAGATTTGTATCTCAGTTATTCACTGTCAGGAAAATCAGACATCCAAGCTGTATCAACCTGTTCACAGGACTTTGAGACTAGTTTATGGTTACCTTACACATCCAGAAAGTTTTGAATCTAGAAAATAAATTGGTTTGTTCTAAAAACTCTGCAATAAAATCTTTACAAATAATAGCAGAAATCTCAGAAAGTTTATGGTCAAATTTTATATATTTTATTTAAAGGTGTGTCATGAGTAGTGATTCTTATCCTTCCTAAAGCTGTGATCCTTTAATACAGTTCCTCATGTTCTGGTAACCCCCCAACCATAAAATTATTTTGTGGCCATTTCATAACTGTAATTTTGCTACTGTTAGGAATTGCACCGCAACTATCTAATATACAGGATGTCTGATATTTAACTCCTATGAAAGGGTTGTTTGACACCCCCCCATATGTGTCAAGACCCATAGGTTGAGAACCACTCATCTTAGGCACATTTTATGCAGATTTTATTAATGTTTTTATATTGTCCATTCTGAAATTGCTTCTTTAAAATCCATCATTTGGCTAAAATTGGTCACAGAAAAGACAGTTATTCTAGCCAGAGTAATTTTTTTTCAAAAGAATTACTTCTGGAATATTTAACATCTAAGCTAATATAAAATTAATTACAACTTTTGCCTAAAGTTTTGCTTGACTAACAGTGAATCTGTAATGGATGTTATTTTAAAGTTTGAAAAGATAGCATAGAGGTGTCCAAAAGGCAGGGTCTGTTGCTTACACCCTGCAAGCCTGCATATTCTAGCCAAGAAGAAACCGACAAAAATAACATCAAAGCTGATGATTAATGAAGCTAGAAATATTAGCTTAAGGATGTATGAAATGAAGCAGTTAAAACTAGTTAATTAGCAAGCCTAATTCTTACCCATCATTTATTTGCTTTCTCGTTTTTCTGACTCCTGTCATAATCTTTTCTCTTACAGGAATCATCTCTCCTTAAAATTACATTATTTTTATTTGTTTGTTTCAAAATTTTTATGCCTTTCTCTTTAAGACAGTGCATTTCCTTTAAATATACTTCATCACTCTTTTGTCTCACCCTCTTCTCTCTCACCTATTTAACACCTTGGTGGCTTTTTTGATGACATCTTTTTTCACAGCTGCATCAAGGATCAAATATACAAAACTCAGCAGAAATTCAAAAACCGAAGCGAATGTATTTAAACTACTAACCTCAAAGTGATATTTCACATCAGTTAGCTTGCAACCTGATTTCAAGGGCAGCCAGCTAGGCAATTTGCCTGCCTCGTGGAGGCAGAGATTTGGAAAAAGAGCAGGGTTTTTGCTTTTATATCTGTGGAAATAGCCACAGGATGCCAAAAGATAGGGTGTGATTGAGACCCATAAGAGTGACTGGTGAAATCAGAGGAAATTTGATGAGGTTCTGTTTTTATGTTTACCTACAGGCCAATAATTTACTTCTGTGAATGACACTGTGGCTACTTCTGGTAATGAAGAGTCAGTCTGTAAATTCCCAGGGTGTCACCCTTGCTTATGTTTACATACCTGTACCTATGTGTACACTATCAATCCCGTGAATCAGGTAAGATTTTCATCAAAAAAATACATTGTGCAAACTAATTCATATTAGATAAAAGGAAGTGAGAGGGAGAGTGTGTCTGATGACCAAGATTGATTTTAAGGTAATTTTCTTTGTGGCCTGAATAGTATGGATCCATCATGTGAATCCTAGGATCAAAGCTGATTTCTAGCCCTTTTCCTTTTTCCTAACCTTAATATTAACCCTCTTCACCTTTGTCTCTGTCTTTCTCTCACTCGTGTGTGTGTGTGTGTGTGTGTGTGTGTGTGTGTGTGTGTGTGTGAACCTCTGAAGGTAAGGGATCAATATTGAATGTCTTCCTCTATATCTCCATCCTATTTTTTGGAGCTCACCAATTAAGTAAGTCTAGATGGTCATAAGCCCCAAGGATTTTCTTGTCTCCATCTCCCAAATTTGAGATTCCAGGCATACATTGCCATACTGCTTCTTATGTGGTTGATAAGGAATCAAACTTGGATCCTTATGTTTACCTGCCAAGTGCTTTGCTCACTGAATCATCCTCCAGCCCTCTGATCATTTTCATCCTTATCTTGGACTCTGGCCTGCCTTCTTTCCGTATAACACATGACACATGCCAAGAAGCCAAAACAGTGCTGCCCATGACGACAGCATGAAGCCATGAAGCACACTGGTGATCAAGGAAGAAGAGTTCTTGACTATTGCCTGGAGTTAAGCACTTTCTTCCTTAACTAACACTGCAGACATAAATCAAATATCATGAGATCTCATCCTGGCTCTTTTCATTAATAAAGGGAAAATTTTCTCATTTGTAGTATGAGGGATTATAGCATCATTGCACAGGTTCCTTCAACATGTAGCGTTCTGTAATTCAAACACAAATGATGAGTGGTAAATTAAAGGATATAACCTGATATTCCCTTTTGTAAACCACATACCACATATGTGTTAAAGAATTATGTCCAGAGACATGAACTCTTCCAACTTGATGTAAAAAATAAGATTTTAAGATGAAAAAGCTTCTAAAGAGACATTGTTTCAGAGTTATGAAAATGAATAATAAATGTAAAAAACCCAAAGCCAACCAAACCAACCATACAAACAAGCCCAAAAGTACTCTCAACTATAGTAAGAATTAGAGGAAAAAAATACTACAGAACGTTAAAGCCTTACAAATCCATTGCCTTGTGACTCTGGACAGTGTATTCTGCATTAGAGCATCCTCCTGGGAATACCTGTAGCAATGCTTTTCTTTACCCAGGAGAGATAGGACATTCCTCCCATATCTCTAGAGGGGAAGTAAAGAGATACAGCCACTGTAGGAAGAAGACTATTGGCTCCTCGGCACATTTAAAGTACTTTCTGTGTTACCCATTCAACTCACTTTTGGGTGTATTCCCCAACATAAAATCAATGAATGTTCTCATAAAAATGTGTGCAGAAATTCTCTCAGCTGCATTGTTTAGAATAGACAAAAGGGAGGAGCCTAATTATTCATCATCCGGTAGTGAATAAGCACACTTTAGTATTTCCATATAATACAATATTGTATATCAGAAAAGGAAATGAAGGCATGATAAGTTCTTTTTGTTTGATTTGTGTGTGTGTGTGTGTGTTTTTAGACAGAGTTTCTCTGTATAACCATACTGTTTGTCTTGGATCTCATT
>JAQHUG010000019.1:11993267-12003965 GCA_028555095.1 Dicrostonyx torquatus | reverse complement strand
AGTTAGTAAATTCAAACTGTGGATTAACTTTTGTAATTTCTTTGAGGAATTTTGGTAATTTAAAGCTGAGATTCGTAATACTCTACAGTTTCACAAAGAGCTTGGTTTAAAATCTAACATCAATATACAAAATATAACAGCAGGATTCTACAAAAAACATTTTTCTCCTCACAGATGAGTGCTCTCATAATAGACAAGATCTCAAAGGGTATTTATGTCAGAACTTAGTGCATTTTTAAAATCAGTTGTGCTCTGTACACAATTTTAGATTTCACTGCTCCCTGGCATTAGAGTCTATCTCTCTTCCTGAATGTTAAACACTTGTCTATAGCACTTTATCAAGCTATTATTAAAATTTATGAAACTTAAAAAAAGAGATACTTGCCAATGTCTAAGCCATATTACCCATTTTCAGATTCAGTGTTTTTTCTTAATTTTTTGAGATTATAATAAAATTGTAGTATTTTTCCCTTTCTTTGCTCCCTTCAAACATTCCCATATACCCCTGACTTTTTATTTATCAAATTCATGACCTCTGCTTTTCATTCATTTTTGTCACATGCTTATATTTCTACACATACACACAAGTATTCATAAATATAACTTGCTAACTCTATGTTACTTTTATGTATATTTTCAGGGCTCATCATATGGAACTGGATAACTTCTTGATGTGCTCTTCTCTGAGGAAGATTTATTTTCCCCAACTCTAAGCTTTCCTTACTTGGTTCTTTAAGCCAGAAAACAACTTAAAATCTAACACTAACTAGTAACATGCATAAGAGCAAACCCAGTTCATTTAAAACTAGACAAAATTTGGGCAAATATTTTGATGGTTAGAAGGAAATTTATCAAGTATATTTATCTATTGATCATAAAGTCATGATTAATATTATCATAACAAATGATTTAAAAGCAACAATATCCATGAAAATATGCTTCAGTGTACTAGAATTAACTAAAAACCCCAAACAAAACATCAATTCAAAATAGGTACAACCAATGGTACTTCTCTACATAAGCCATGCCAGGCATCATCTAAGCAGTACATTTTCTCCAAAGACTGTATCAAAAAGCTTTCAAAATGATATTCAACTCAACTCAATTGCAAAAGAAAGAATAAAATAAAAGTTTGCTATCTACTAAATTCTTTCAGTAACGAACTATAGAAATGATCCCTGAAAGTCAGAAAGGATGATATTTTTATAAATCAAAAGTGAGTTAGCAATCAGACTTGGTGGTGTATACCTGTAAGCCCAGTCCACTGTGTATAAAAAACCCTATCTCAAAAAATTGAATTAATGGTGCCTTTGTACATGCGAAGTTCAATTTCATAATGAAGAAACATAACACATACAATTAATTGAATACAAATTAATCTCTGAATAATGAGTGATCACATAAAAATTTTCAATTATGCAAATAATATAGGAGCATGTCCATAGTTTAAAGTCTGTTTTATGTATTTATACATTTTTGATTTATGTTTTAACATCTGTCCTAGTCCCAAAGTACCTTACAAATGGGTAAGAAAAATCCAGATCTAGATTAAGTGACAGAGCAGCTGACCTAAGCCGAAGGGGGGGCATGATTAAATCATAAAACATTGTAGCATTCTCACTTTCCATGGTTTGATGAGTATTTCCATAAAATTAAGTAAGAACCACATGTAGTTACTGGCCTTATTCCAAAGTTTGTAGCCCAGACTTCCCAAAGGAGTCACATGACATAGGAAATTTAGGTGAAGCCTCTGTTTGCATATGAAATGAGCATAGTCTTGGATGACATAAAAGTAAGTCATACTAAATATATTTCTGGCCACCTGTCCACTTTCTAGAGAAATGTCTTTTAGAATACTTCAGTAAATCTACAATTATGCCTCAGACAAATGCATAGGTAAGAATAGCAGCAGTTTGTGCCCCGTTATAGTGTAGTTTTTAAAATTATCTTTGTGTGGTCTTGATCATAACAGTCACATATTCCCCATCACAACTGTTGATAGAAATTATTTTGAAGTTCCCTTAGGAGATAATTTATACTTTCTGCTGTGCTATCTGCCACATGTTGCTGCTGCATCTCATTTGTAGAGATAAGAATAAAACTAATGTGTCTGTAAAGTGATTTTGGATTCCTAAAATAAAAGGTGTAAACAGAAGAAAAGTTCTTCCATTGTTTTACTCATGGAAAATGCCATATTTGAAATTTATACAAAGCAAGGCAGAAAAGTGTATCTGGCCTAAGAAAGCTCAATGGCATGGTCCTGCTATGTCCTACTACTTTTTGAGATCAAATTGCTAAGCAGTTTAGAAAGTACTTGTGCAAAAAAAAAAAAAAGCTTTTTGATGCTGTCAGTAGGCTTTTCCTGAGAGACAAATTCAGTGCAGCTACTTATCTAGATATAATCCAAATGAATTATATCTAGAGATACACATCTGTATTTTCTTTTAACTGCACGTAAGTACACTGTTCAAACTTTTGCATAAATGCATAATAAAAAAGCACTTTGTGAAACTCACTTAGTTTAGCATTCTACTTTGATTCACTATAATATTCAGAATAAGACCAGACATATGTAGCAAGGCTTGCCACTGCACTGCACATTGGTTCTTCAGCTCCTGGGGTAGCATTAGGTAAGGAATCAGAGTATGAGCCATGTGACCAAGGCTCTGAAGATACTGGGCCATTTGTTATTAACACTAATGGCTCATATAGTACAACAAGGGTCTATGCTTTGTTAACCTGTCAGTGTGGCCTGGAAATCAGTGCAACAGCACCAAAACAAACCAAAAGCCTTCTCCTTGAGATTACATTGTCTGTCTCTCGCTTACCATGGCCACATTTTCTGTTGAATTCACACCAGGTGTTAGTTTCTATTTTACTTTAAAGTTGTACTGTGTTTAGTTTGAGAAAGTAAATATTTAACAGTGTCTTAGGGTTTCTATTGCTGTCAAGAGACACCATGACCACAGCAACTCTTATAAAGGAAAACATTTACTTGGGGTGGCCTATATTTTCAGAGGCTTAGTCTATTATCGTCATGGCATCACATGGTGGCATGCAAGCAGACATGGTGTTGGAAAAGAAGCTGAGAGTCCTACATCTTGACTTACAGGCAACAGGAAGTGGTCTCACTCACTGGGCTGTATCCTGAGCATATATGAGACCTCAAAGCCTGCCTCCACAGTGACATACTTCCTACTCTACTCCAAGACCACACCTACATCAACAAGCCACACCTCCTAATAGTGCCACTCCCTGTATGGACCATTTTCTTTCATACCACCAAAATCAGTGATCTAAAATATAAAGAAATGAAAATTCAAATTTTTATCTTTATTTATTTTTAGCTTATTTTTTAATTGATACTTTGGAAATTTCACATCATACATCACAATCCCACTTCTCTCCCAGTCCTTCCATACCTTCCCTCCATCCCAAAAGAAAACAAAAAATAAATTAACAAAATAAGGAAAAACAATTCCGCCCCTCCATCTTTCCTGCCTTTCCATCTTAAAATCTTTTGTCATAGTGTTCTTCATAGCTATGGTGTTGTCACACAGTAGACCTACTGCTCAAATAGCTTTACTTGCGAATAATTATTGTAATGAGTTGTCGGTCTGGTTCAAGGTCTCTGGCTTCTGTACATCATCAATACTGGACCCTCCCCCAAATTTCTTTTTGGTATTTTGCTGTTATCCCAAGTCATGGGAATCCTGCAGCTATGGTTCTCAGGACCTGTCTCTTCACGTGTTCTAGCAGGTCATAAATAAGGTAGATGATGGTGTGGGCCAACTCAAAGCCCTGGATGTGGGCCTGGGTGATAGTAGAGTTGGTCAGCCCAGGGACCCACACATGGCCCTCAGATGTAGCTCACGTCCATAAATCAACATGACCTCCAGTGGCAGTGCAGACCAATCAGATTAGTTTGGCCCTTAGCAGGCACATAGTCCTAAGACATCAACATGGCCTTGGATGATGGTCCAGACATGAACAAGCGTCTGAATAGACTTTAGTGGTAACTTAGCCCCAGACATCAACAGAGACTCCAGTTTTGGTAGGGCCATGGACCGAGACATGGTGCAGCACAGGCCGGAACATCACATGGCTCCAGGTGGCAGTCTAGGTCACCCATATCAACCTGTGCTTCAATGCTATCACGTCTTCAGTTCCACTCCTTCCACAGTGCAGGTACCTTCCCATTACTCCATCACATGCCCGTTCATGTAGTGGCATCTGTAGAGACCTGCAGCTGTCTTCTGATAGCTTGGGGTACAGGGTGCCAGGTGGGCCTGTAGCCTTCTTCCTGCCTGGGCCTTGGGGTGTCAGGTGGACCTATAGCTGGCTTCTCTCCTGCCCAGCCCCAAACCTTATTTTTAGTGCTAGCTAATGTTCCTATTTAATGCTAACATGGAAATATTTCTCCTCTTTCCATTTAAAGCCTTCCTTTTCAGGAAAAAGCTATATTCAACACCATAAATTCAAATGCATCCTTTTCTCTCCAATATTATATTCTCATGAAATTCAGAACAGTCTAAATTCCTTGGGGAAAATTGTGATGATCTTGCCCCTTTCTTTTCTTTCTTTCTTCTTTTCTTTTCTTTTTTGCTTTTCTTTCCTCTTCTTTCTTTCTTTTCTTTTTTTTTGGTTTTTACACAGAGAAACAGTTCTTTGCTCTCATGGAACTAGCTTTTGTAGACCAGGCTGGCCTCGAACTCACAAAGATTTGTCTTCCTCTGCATTCTTAGTGCTAGGAATAAAGGTGTGTGTCACGATCGTCCAGCTTATGATCTTGCCTTTTAACAATGTCTTAACCTGCTTGAATTTCTTAGAACCTGCCCCTCCTCCCTCATCAAAGACACTGGGGTAAATCTGCTGTTGAACTTCTCTGACACGGTATGAACTAATCATTAGACTAGATTCAGCTAGACATTTCAAAACAGGTTTTCCAATGGAAGGTCTTTACCTGCAGCCACACCTGCAGAGTCTTTTGTGCTATGTGAGGGACAGATCCACAAGTTTTATACATCTTTCAGGATACCTTATTCCATTTGCTCTAGAGAATACTTACCTAAGTTCAAATCTGTTGTTACTAGAGTCAACTTAACTGAAGCTAACAAATTACTTTATAAAACTAGATACAAGGCATCTTATTGCCCTAGTCAGTAATAATCTTCTTACTACTCATCTCAACACAATCTAGATCAACTGTAATTCAGCAGATCAGTGTTGATAACATAGACATTAAAATGATAATTGCTTTCCCACACATGCTTGCTCTTAATATGACCAAATGGAAACTAGAACCCTTAGAGAGGGTAGTATTTTGTGGGAGGTATCTCTAATTTGTCTCCTTTACTGGAACTTTGCCAAAGTTAGCTAAAGACTCTCCCATTCTCAAGTTTACCTAAGAGATACCATATCTTGCCTTTTAGGGTCCTCATTGTTGTCTAGGTTCACTGGGATTGTGATTTGTAGGCTGGTTTTCTTTGCTTTATGTTTACAAACCACCTATGAGTGAGTACAAGTGATAATTGTCTTTCTGTATCTGGGTTACCTCACTCAAAATAATGTTTTCTAGTTCCATCCATTTTTCTGCAAAATTCAAGCTGTCGTTATTTTTTTCTGCTATGTAGTACTCCATTGTGTAAATGTACCATATTTTCCTTATCCATTCTTTGGTCGAGGGGCATTTAGATTGTTTCCAGGTCCTGGCTATGACAAGCAACGTTGCTATGAACGTAGTTGAGCACATGTCCTTGTGCTACAATTGAGCATCCTTTGGGTATATACTCAAAAGCGGTATTGCTGGGTCTTGAGGAAGGTTGTTTTCTAATTTTCTGAGAAATCACCATACTGATATCCAAAAAGACAAGATCTTCTGTGTAAATTGGGAGCATGGGTACCACAGGGGAGGGTTGGAGGGAGGGAATAAGAAGGCCGGGGAGCAGAGAAAAACGTATAGCTCAATAAAATCAGATGAGCACTGTGTGCCAGGCCTCTTTTCTGGTGGTAAAGCCAGCTGTTTCTCAGGCGTGGTGCACAAGTCCAGGAAACTTCTGCTGTGTACTTCCTCTTGGGTGTAGCAACAATGATCCCATTAAGGGCTTCTCTTAAAAGCTTTTCATTGCTTACTGGAGGTCCTTATCATGTGTAAATCCAGATGAGCAGGTAACACTAAGATATGATGAAATCCTGGGCTTCCAATCTGAGGTCTACACACAACGGAAACCAGAAGGTGGCAAGCTACAGAGGGACGCCCCAGTTTGATCTCCAGGGTTCCCAGGACTGTGATTCTGTTTACACAACTCCTAGTAGTTGGATGAGAAGTTTCACAGTAGAGTAGGGAGCAGAGACAGGGAAAATACTAAAATAAAAAATGGAAAAGAATGAGGAGTTGAATCTATTAAATGCAAGAAGACATGAAGAACCTGGACATCATATCTCAGGTGTTAGATGTGGTCCAGAGATTTGCAAAGTTTCTAGAGCCAAAGAAAGCCTGACACGTCATGCATGAATAAGACTTGCAGGCATTGTGCAATGAAATAAGCTACTAATAGAGTTACAAAGAGGATTGGATTCCACCTATATGAAATATGTGTGCTAATAAACATCGTAGAGACAGATGGTTATGATGCTGCCCACACATGAGTCCAGCACTGGAGGCAGCTAAGGTTTCAGGTCGACCTGCTTCTTAAAATCAAAACAATAAGAGCACAATCAGAGAGACAAAGTATAATTTACTGTCTATTTGAATTGCGAGAAACAGGAATAAAAAGGGAGAGAATCTTGAAATCTTATAGACTTTTGCAATATGAAAACAATGCATACAAATTAATGATGGTGATGGTTCTGTGACATTTTTATTGTATTCAATACTGCTCAACCGTATGCTTAAAACTGATAGTATGATAAATTTTGTTATGTGTCTTTCTGTTAACCACACATATATGAAAAGAGAGAAAAACAAAAACAAAACAAGGACCAAGGGTGCTTATATCCAAAGAAACCATATCAAGAGTGTTGGCACTGACTACTGTTGAGAGTCCTGCCACTGAAAACTTGGGTTCTGCAACAGTAGCAGCTAGATTCAGGGCCTCCAGCTTTGAAAGTCCAGGGCCTGCTCTGCCTGAGACCTAACCTAAGTCTCTGGCATTTGAAATCTTCCAGCCATGAGTCTACTTCTGAGTCTAGAGTTACAATCCTCTGGAATTTGCAAATTTTTAGCCTTCAGATGCTCAAGAACTCAGAGAGGCAGATCCTAAGACAGCCCTTCCTGCCTGTTCTGCTTTCCATCTGAACAGAGCAAAGACAGCCACTATGCTTCTCTGAATGAAGAACAGGGGAAACTATGCACAGGCTGAACTTGTAGAAGTCAGTCTGAATGAAGCAAATATAATGTAAAAATCCTTGGACTTGGAATCTGGGTTTGCAATTCACCAAGTCACTAAGAACTCCACACCTCCCAGAGTGGCTGGGTGGACTTTATTAAACAAATAGAGAAAACTAAGATACCACAGACTTATTAAACCAAGTACCGTGACTGAATATTGTTCGACACACAGAAAGTAATCACACATTTATCTACCTTGCATGCTTATCATAAGTTTCTCCCAGTTGAAACATTGTGCCCTCTAATTAATGTCCTCCCATTGCCAGAGCTGCAGTCTGGAAGCCAGCACTTCACTTGGCAATCTTGATCCTTAAGGTTAAACCTAGTTTCTGTGTGGTCCTCCTAATCTAGGCCAAACTAGTGTGTATGCTTTGTTGAAATTCTTCGATTTCAAGCTTACTTGATTTCTTGTGTCAAGCGATTATATTTTATCCACTGCAAAATATCTACTTTCCAAGAAAATTTTAAACAACAAAACCTTGCTATTTAGAAGAACATGGTTGTTCATTTTTATTTATCTCACAGAACTCTGTTCATGTGTGATTGTGTGAGATGACAGGGCTGTTCTGAGAACATGCAATAAAGAGTGTAGTCATGTAGTGAGGATCATGTCCAAACCAGATGGCAGGGACTTCTGTCAGTGTACAGTGCAAACTGTGACCGTGTGAAGGCTCAGTCTGGGGAATTCTAAGATTATCAAGATAATTATTATGAAAGAGGACATGAAACTAATTGTTTTTCTTGTTCTAACTCTACTATAGGTGTTTTTGGGGGAATTTGGTGGTAGATAAGTGCATAAAGATACATTTGATAATAAAAGTGTAAAATCCAAGGTAAAGCTCCTCAGCTTCAGAATGAGTATTCGAACTGTGGAGAAGTTCATTGAGATGTGTAGACTTTGGATATGGTTAATTTCAGTGTGTAAAGCTTTTATTTCCAAATTTTTATAACAGAGTTAATTTAATGTTTTTATTTCTTTAAGCTTTTTCCTGGTTTTTTAATAAACATGCAAGCCATTTACAAGAATATTATATATATATATCAAAAAGTAACAATCAGAAAAACATATTGGAATAATTATGTCTGTCTTTCTTTATCATAGATTTTTCAGTAATTACTACAACTGCCACCTTTTACTTTTATTTAATATCTTGTGCAATAAGTATCTGATTAGTGTATTTCCCAGGGTTTTGCATGTGGAATTGATCCATCAAATTAAAACATCCTTAGTTAGTTACTGCAAAGTCTTTGGGAACATTAATAGTGTAATTGGCATTCCCTTTATCATTTGTTAGCACAAATAGAGATCTCCAGGCAACGTAGATCCACTGAGATCATGACCACAGAAGGCTTTCACAAGGAATTTCATAATGTTTTAAGTATTCATGTATCCGAATCAGGAATTGTTGCAGACTGCTAACACTGACTGGACTGATTTTGTGCGCTCAGAGGTATTAGACATCAGCCCAAGAAAGAGCGTTGTGGGTGTCACTGGCAGGCTTCTTAGCTCGTAATTAGGAACACCAGCATGACATTGTGCTTCTGCAATGCTCACTGAGATACAGCTAATTATTGTGCTCTTTCCTCTCCCTCCTTTCTTGCACTTCCTTGATGATTTTTTAGGTTATAAAAGAAAACCATGGTTTTTTTTAATAATCCAGTTGATTACAGAGCATCGTAAGTTCAACATTGCATGCACAATTGGAAATATTTTAGACTTTTTATAATATGGGAATCCTGGCCATGGCAGCCATACCTTGGATACCAGTTATTGTCTGACATTGGAAAATAAAAATAGTAAAGTTTAAATTAAGCTTTTATATTTTAATCAGTTTAAAGGCTTTTTTAAAATAAAGACAAAAATAAATATGAGATTAAATGCAAGGGAAATGCAAGTGTGCTTTCAAATGTGAACAAGAAAGGTTAGAAAAATACCTGCTTGAGAATTTACACCTAGCATACAGTCTCGGGATGCAGACCTTTAGTTAGACACTGGAGCCATTCAGTGCATGACTCCTTAGTGGAAATAGACTTGATGTATTATTTTACTGGAAGCACAGGTTCCATTTTCTATCAAGTATATTGCATTATTATTATGCTCCTTTCTTTTCCTGTGGCCCACAAATTAAGCCATTTTATTTCTAATTGAGCTAAAATGTACAATACTGAGCAGAGACAAAATCACCAAGGTATGAGGTAACAACATTTTAGGGGTGAGATACCAATCCCATAAGGAGAAAACATTTCTGTGTACATATGTGCATATATGGCCACCTAGAAGGAAAACTCTATTCTCGGTATTCTTGTAGCCCCTGAGTCTACATAACTGAAATCACAGGAAAGACTGAAGCATGTGTCTGCTGTGATGGTTTCCAGAGGTTTTCCCAGCAGCACAGCTGGAATGTTCCCTTTACTCTCTATTTTTCCCTCCCTTCCTTCCTGGAGCTCACAAGTAATCCAGTCAGACAAAAGAAAAAAATCTCAGTAGCTCAAGAGTACAAGGAACCACGTGGCTGGATTTGGGGACAGAACTATCAGACCTGCCCAGAAGAGCTGCATTCTACCTCGGTTGATATGAAACATGGAGCTGCTTCCTTCTGCACTCATAAATGACTCTAACCCCAACCTGTACACAATGCACTGGGAACAAAGACGAAGCCATTCATCTTGGGTATACTAAAATGGACCCTCAAAAATAGCTATGATGATTTTTATAGACCATATTTATTTTTAATCAACATACTCCAACCTATATATCATTCACATATATAAATAACTACATTTTATTAGAACCAGATACTAGACTAAAGCAATTGAGTAAATAGGGTCTTATAAGATTTGAATGTTGTTATTTAAATTGGAATATTGTGTTCATACGTTCAAATAATTTGCATTTGTATATTATTGTACCAAAATGTCATTTGTCTTAGTGAAAATGGGCCTCCTTCATCTGTGCACATAATACTTTTATTCTAAAGTTGGTGCTCCAATGAACTCACCACACATGCAATGTACTATAAATCTAAGACATAAAGTCATAATTAAAATATCAAACACAGCATTGCACAGTGGCAGTATCATAGCCAATGAGCTTTATTCAAGGTGTGATTACTGATAATTGAAAATATTAAAAAATGGAGCACAGGCCTAAACAGAGAACTTTCAACAGGGGAATCTAAAATGGCTGAAAGATACTTAAAGAAATGTTCAACATCCTTAGTCATCAGTGAAATGCAAATCAAAACAACTCTGATATTCCATCTTCTACCTGTATGAATGGCCAAGATCAAAAATACTGATGACAACTT
>JAQHUG010000019.1:11982074-11992759 GCA_028555095.1 Dicrostonyx torquatus | reverse complement strand
CAAAAATGAGGACACTAAGAGAGACTTACATAGATGTAATCTACATGGGAAGTAGGAAAATGACAAGATCTCCTGAGTAAATTGGGAGCATGGGGACCTTGAGGGACGGTTGAAAGGGAGCGGAGAGGCAGGGAGGGGAGCAGAGAAAAATGTTGAGCTCAATAAAGAATAGAAAAAACTATTAAATACATCCACCATTCTCAAAATGTGTTCTTGTCCATCCATTTGTGATCCCTTCTTTCTGCTACTCATGATCTAAGTTTCTCCAAGTTACCAGACAACAACTAATTCTATCACCAATTGTTAGCTTTCATTTCCTAGAATTTGATATGGATGGAAATATATTGTGTTTTCTATTTTATTGATTTATGTCATGTAGCACAATAGTTAACACATCATGTAACATGTTCACTTCCTTTCAATACTAAACAATAAACTATCCTTTTACCTATTTCCTGTTTTTTGCAGTATTTCCAACAGGTGACTTGGGCAGATAAAGCAATTAAAAAACAATACTAAGAATAAGCAGCACCAGATTTCTGGGAATTGCCACAATGTATCTTGACTTTACTCCTTCCTTCCAAGGAGTTTAGCCACATGGAGATATACAGCTGTAAGGAGGCTGAGAAGCATTCTTTATTCTGGGTGGCCAACACGCACAAGTAAATATTATGGAGTTAGTAGCTATCTCATCCCTAAACCAAGAGCTTTGAACTCATGACCCTGATGGCTTCCTCAGGCCTAAAATTATGTATTTTAATTCAATCAGAAACAGAGGTGGACTCTGTATGCAAAACAGACTCTATAGCTACTCTAGTGATACACCAGATAAATTCCTAACTAACAGGTGACATTCCTGGGGAACAGGAGTCATAGCATACTGCTCTGTCTCACAGGTTACTATGCCTGGGTGATGTAGACAAAAGACACTGATGGCTGGAGAGACGATTCAGTGGTTAGGAGCACTTGATACTGCAGCAGAGGACAGGCATTCGATTCCCACCACCCTCATGAGGAGGTTCAGGATTGCCTTTCACTCAATATACAGGTGATTTGACACTCTCTTGTGACTTCAGCATACACCAATGAGCACATATGCAGAGGACACACACACAAGCACACTTACACACAGGTTAGAATGAAAAAAAAAAAACAAAAAATAAAATAAATATTATCACACAGTTTCCATGACTCAAATGGGACCTCTGCTCAAGAAGGTGTTAGTAGACTTACATTTAATTTTTATTGAAAAACTGCCAAACATCAACTGGATATTGGTGTAGGATGATTCTTCTGTATTTGGGTTACTCTCGTTGGTTGAATAAAGGACTGCCTGGTCTATAGGAGAGGACATAGCCTTTAGGTGGACGGAGTAGACAGAATAGAAGGTGGTGAGAGAGAAAGAAGTGGGCAGATGCCATGATGCTCCAGCCTGAGATGGATGCAGATTACAATCTTCCTATAAGTCACCACCTTGTAATGGGTTAGTTTTATAATGGGTTAGTTTTAGATGTGAGAGTTAGCCAAGAAAAGACTAGTGATAATGGGCCAGGCAGAATTTAAATGAATATAGTTTTTGTGTAATCATCTCGGGTACAAGCAACCGGCGGCTGAGCAGACCAGCAGCTGGCGGCTGGGAGCAGGGCGCCGGGAAAATGGCTCTGCTCCTCGGCAGGGACACAGCCACCCCCTTATTACAACAGGATATTCAGCAAAACAATCCTTCATAAATGAAAGTGAAATGAAGACAGTCCCAGACAAATTCAGAGAAGTTATATCTAGCCTACTTTATAGCAAGTAGCAAAGGAAGTTTCTCATTCTCAGGAACATAATATCAAACAGAAGCTCAAATACCACTAAAGACACAGTGCTCTTGGCAAAGGTCAGATACAAACAGGACAGACTAGCTGGGCCTCCCACTGCTGCCTGTATTGTGGCACTTGAGGCTGAAGTTTGAGGAGGGTAGGCTCACTGAGGCCCTGATGAAGACAGACAATTAAGCACACAGACAAACAAAACTATGTATTTTACATATGTATATGAATATATGTATTGTGTACATACATATTGATACACACAGATTTCCTCTTCTTAATTTAAAAGGTAAGTGTGGGTAATAACAGTGACCAAACTTTGCTGCTTGCTTCATATTCTAAAAAGTATGTCCATTACAGAACAAGTAGGGGGAAAAGGGATTTGCTACACAGCTATATAAAGTTGAAAAAAAAAGTTGAATTGTAAACTTAGGACAGGAGATTTTTATGGTATATTAATTACATTATCAACCAAGTTAATAAAAATATTATCATGGCCATGTTTCTGTGAGAAATCTTTTTACACTTTCTCAAAATGAAAGCATCATGTGAAGTTCCAGGGTTTTCTTTAGTGTCCCCAAGGCAACAAAAGAAGAATGCATGTAAATTATGTTTCTCTGTAGCTATTTATGCTTATTTAGTTTCAAAATGTAGGTGAAAGGAAATTATGAAATACCAAAGTCAAAGTTAATTTGTAGTTGGTGAATGGATACATGTATAAATGTTGTCTGAAAATGCAAGGGATAATGGGGAAAGGAGGCAAGATAGGGACCTGCAGCTCCTGACACTGAGGTGAACTTACATCCCGTTAGTGGAAGACATGTCCTGGGATGACCAGTGCTGCTTCTGGGTTAGGTCATTCACATTACTGAGGTAAAATTCTCCCTGGAGAGATAAGTGTGCTTTGTGGCATGAGGTGTTAGAGTATGGTTTCATTCTCAAGTACATGTTTATTAGTAAGATTTGGGCAGAAAATACACTGGAATTTACACAAAACTGCACAGCGCCAAACTGGTGATTAGAATTGCTCTTTGTGGTTTTATAAAGTATTGATTCTAAACTATGTTTACGTAATGAGCATGAAACCCAGCTGAGCGCTGTAAACACGGTGTAATCAGGAACCATCTGATTCCAGCTGAACAAGTAAACATGGGATCCAAATCCAAACTGCACGGATATTTAGAGACTTCCTGACCCAGCGTCATGGAAATTTGTGCTTCCACAACTCATGGCTCTTACTCACTCTCAAAGGAGTCTATGTTCCTCACAACAAATGAGTGTTTGCTTACACACGATTATCTTAAGAATTAAACATGGCTTGATTCAAAAATGGTTCCTATGACGGACTCTTCTGTCTCTGGAAGAAATAAGATGATGTCAGGGGTAATACGAAGGTGGTAATCTTCTACAGATGTTCTGAATTTTGAACCTGAGGCTTTATGCATGCTAGGCCAGTGCCTTCCTTACCCTGAGATACCTTATCTGCCCTTTACTGGTTTGTTTCTTGGTAATAATATAGCACATTGACTCTTTATATATCTTTAACTTTGACACTGAGCTCCTTATTCATTGGCTGTTTTTGTTGATTGTTTTTTAAACAGAATGAATGGTATACAAATGCTCGTAGTCTATCAGTTCCAGTATTTACCCATTAGTGTGATCTTCTTTTCACCTTGTTCCTGCCTCTTTCAGTGTTTGATGGAACAGCATCTAACACTGAGGATAGAAGACATGACAATGGGACTGTGCATGAGCTTTGGTAGCTCATCTGCTGCTTGCTTTTCATCTGCGCAGCAAGAGTTAATCTCCAGCACCGTCTTGACTAAATCTATATTGGTCACATATGCACCTGTAGGTGTCCTACTCTCTCCACTGCCCGCAGAGAAAAGGGAGGCAAAAAACCACAGAAATAAATGCTGCCGGCACTAGCCTCAGTGACAGTGCTACTTTAAGCTGAAATGGTTGCTTCATCCTACATGTGCTCTGAAGACAGCCACTCTTCTCAGAGAATCATTCCTCACCTTGTGGGAGGGTCATCTCTGTTTGAGACCAGTGAGTTATGCACGTTCAGAAGGTGCAGAGGTGCTAGGGGCGGCACAGCAAGCTCTATGTTCCTATCCTTTTCCATACCTTTCCCTACTGTCAAGTTGGGAGCATAGACCCCAGACCCCAGCCCTGGTCTGGACTCCAAATCCCAGCAGGCCAGGTCCTGCCCCCTCCCTCGGGGGTCATGGGAGATTGCAGAACTCCCATTAAACCTGGATATTTCTTTATTTGGTTTGTTGGACTCGGCTTGATTGAGAATTTTGCGTTGGCGGGGAGCTCGTGTTAGGAAATATTCTAACATCTACTTGTTCTCCAAACTGTATCTAATACTGACAAGACTCAAAAACCACAACAAAGTCCGAACATGATAGTGATATATATACACACACACTTTCATGGTCCTTCTAGCTAAAGATTTTTTTCCTCCCCACGACCCAGCTCACAGTTGCTTTTAGAACTGCCTCTACCCAGTACCTTGGAGTTTTCTTGTTATTCCATCATCTTGTTATTCTTTTGGTTACTAAATAAATTGCCATACCAGCTGGTCTACAAGAACTAGTTCCAGGGCAGGTTCCAAAGCCACAGAGAAACCCTGTCTCGGAAAAAATAAATAAATAAATAAATTGCCATGAGCCTAAACATCCCTTAGAAATCTAATAACATTACTTTCATTGTTATCAAAATGAGTTATGGTTTGTGAGTACAATATTTCTATGTTGCCCTAGAGCAGGAGTGTGTGATCTGTTGACTTCTCTGTGCCATGTTGGATCAATTGTCTTATGCCACATATTAAATATGCAAGTAAAAGCTGAAGGGATAAAAAGTCTGCACATAATTTTTATGGTTCCTACCACCACAGAGAACTAATGAGCCCTCACATACTTTATTATAAAGACAAAAGCAGGGGCTGGGACATGACTCAGCACTTAATAGCTTGTATTCTTTCAGGGGATTTTGGCTTGATTCCTAGCACCCACATGGTGACTCACAACTACCTGTCACACCAGTTCCAGGGAATCTGACACCTCTGACCTCTGCTGGCACCAGGCACACATGCACATACAAACACGGAGAAAGAGCACTCAGACACACGAGTTAAAAGAAATAAATCTTTGAGAAAAGGGAAAGGTAACAAAACTAGAGGGGCATTCGGTATCAGTATCCACTTCCCTGAGAGAAGCTGAGATGCTCAGTGAGTTCTCATTGGGTTCTAATTTCCCTCCACGTGAACTTTGGCATCGAAAATCAGCTGCTCACAGGCATAAGCACTGCCAAGAAGCAAGGATGTGAGTGAACATGACTGTGAAGGGGAGGCCTTTGTCTCTGGAAAGACAGGACCTTGTAAATCAGCAAGATCTAGTGTTTCTGAACATCGTGTGCTAGTGCACAGCTCCATGCAATCCATCCGACATTCGGAACATATTTGATTGAACTGAAAATCATGTCACAGATTTACCAAAACATTATCTTCCAGGAAATCTTGAAGTCTACAATTCTCATATCCAACCAAAGAGTAGGGCTACATATTTTCACCGTTCACAGGCCCATGTTTAGCTGGGTTGAAATGCATGCGATTATTTTCCATAAATTGAGTTCGCCATAGTTTCTGCTTCATTGGCACTGCTGTTATGATTTGAAGCATTACATTGTTACGTTGGGTTTCACTTTGAGGATGCCTATTTAGCTCATTTAAATGAGCTGTTAAATCCATGGAAAATACTAGATTTGTAAGCCAGTACTCATGTTCAAGTTCTGACACAGGTTTTGGATTTGATAACATAAACAGCTTGATAGCCCTTAACACGTTAAACAGTCTCTTCAACATTTGGCCTTGGCTGAGCCTTCTTAGTTCTAGAGAGTAAATGAAGTTGCCGTAGTCCATGACAGCCCCTTTTAAAAAATATTTGTGTGTGTGTATGCACATGCATATATGTAACTGTAGGTGTGCATACATCTCAGTGCATATATGGAGGTCAGAGGATAATCTCAGGCATTGGTCCTTGTCTTTCTTCCATCTTGTTTGAGAAAGGATCTCTCATCAACTGCCACTGAATATGCCAGGATAGCTGGGCCTGAGAATTTCTAGAGATTCCCTCGTCTTTGGCTCCCCTCCCGTCACTGAAGTTCATTCACGAGGTCGTCAAGAATGCATGTGATATTTGATAGTGTAAGTTTGATTGACTGCAGTTGGAAGATAGCACCCTAGCAACTGAAATACACAGAAAAATTGAAGTCATACATGCACACAAAAAGCGAGAGCATGCATGCATTTAATTTTGTGGGATGGATTGACAGGACATTGTAATCTTCAAAGGGCTTACTACAGAACCAGTGCAATCAAGTTACAAGTTACAGAAAAGAAAAGGAAGTAGAAATAAAGAAAAGATCCAGTCTATTCGGCGTTCTGTATGCTTCTTGAACTTTCAAAAAAGAAATAAAGAAAAGAAAATGAAGGAAGGAGATAAGGAGGGTAAGATGGAGGGAGGGAGGGAGGAAGGGAGGGAAGGAAGTCACTGAAATCTCACATAGCCTTGAACAAATCTGTAATTTCTTTTGAGTGGTATTTATAATCATTCTTGGGCTGCATGCAATATATGGGCCACGGGCTAGACCCCCATGCTTTAGAGTACAATTTTAACCTAACAGTGTTTTTAAAATCAATTTGGTTCTGTTAAGCTCAAATTTTTATATCTTATTTTGTGAATTCAAAATATATTTGCATGAAAAAGAATAAGAGTTAATTTATTCTGAGCCAAGTATGAATAACTAAATCTAGGAACAAGGATTCAGGTTGCTACAAATGATGTGTTCCAGTGTGAAAGAAGTTTCATAGGCTTCTTATATTACAGAACAAAAGAAAATAACAGCTAAAGACCTTTACTACATGCATAGATGGGGATCACAGGTGGGCAAATTATAGCAAAGCAGCAAGAATTCTCCCAGGATGTTTTGTAATTCTTTTGTTTATTTTTAAGGTTATTACATAATTCCTCCCTGCCTTTTTCTCTCTCCAGACACTCCCATATACTCCTTCCCACTCTCCTTCAAATTCATGACGTTTTTTTCATTATTACTGTATGCGTAGATACATACATATGCATATAGTATATATTCTTAATATACTTCGTTGAGTTTATATGTTGTTACCTGTGTTTATGTTTTCAGGGCAAATGTTAGGCAGCAGACAACCCATGATGGGCCTTTCCCTGGGGAGGACAGCCTCTCTATTCCCACTTTTACTCAGTTGCCTGTAGTTCATTGTGTACAGTTGAGCCCTTGTGGGTCTTCACCCCATCCATTTTGGTGTATCTGTTGGTTAATCAAGAAAAACCCACACGCATTAATTTACTAAGCTCATCTATAGACCTTCAATGATATCTGGAGACTTCTTAGCTTTTAGCTTGGAGAAAACTAATGGTCTGCTAAGAAAACATTTGGAAGATTTTACCTAACAGTAAAAAGGATGTTATGTAGGCAACAAATGACTAAGGGTACTGAAGATAGTGCACGTGTTTTCTCTTTCTGTACCTGTAACTTTCCAACTCTCTGTGAAGTTCTACCCATCAGAACTGCATTCTTCACATTAGTGTACAGCATTTGTTGGAAGTGCAGTTTACTGTTTTCATTCTTGGGCCTGAGTGAAATAAAAGGAAACAGCAGGCAATGGAGTCAACATAATCTTACCCTCCACCTGGTTATGACTGCTGTGCTTCTTTCTTTAGTTACCTAGCTATTTCATCACATATGCACAGGACAGGAAAGAAAATAATATTTCTCTGAATTTTACTTTACAGTTTTCTCACAATGTATCTCATTTCAAATGGAAATATTTTTCAATGAATTCTGTTTTTTATTCTGGAAGTACTATTAATGCATGTAGAAAAATCCGGTTACCATAGGGACGAGTCTGTTATTTTTTTTATCATTAGCTGTCACCTCTTTATAAATTGGTACATTACATTTACTTTTTAAAAAAATTTCAAATTCGAGTTGCCTGGAGAAATAATATATAGATAGCTTCAGGCTAAAACTGATTAGAACTTTTAAAACTGATGACAGTTTTCTAAATGACTCTCACCCTTTCACTTCATCCAATGCATCTGAATTTGAAACTGGAGAAGGAAATCTCATGTGAGCAGAAGCTGAAGCTGCGTTCACAAGCTCAGCATCAGGCTTGCAGTAGAGCAGAGTTAAGAGCCACAGTAGTTTCTTCTTCCAGCGATTATTTATGGGAAGCAAATCAGCAGCCACATTGCTGGATTATATCTGCTTTTCCTCCCCTCCACTCATAACTTCTGCCACCAGTGTTTGAGTCCTATTTAGTGTCTGAGTCCCATCGAGCTTTTGTGCTGGTGTAAGATCAGGAGAGAGGACATGCTAAGGGTTACAACACAGTGACTAGCCAGTCTGAACTTCTTCCAAGAGAATTTTAAATGAGTCATTCAATGAGTGTGGATTTTGGTAGGATCATAGGCCATTGGAAGCCATACAAACTTTTGCAATACCAGCCCGCTTTGTGGCAGTCACTGATCATATGCCAAGAAAGAAGAAAGAAGGAGAAGGAGAGAATATGACAGTAGAGAGAAGGAAGGCATGACTAACTCAGGCTTGTTCCTTCATAAACTGTGGTTTACTTTGAAGAGGGCTGGCTTTCCCTTCTCCCACTATCCACCTACAATTTCTGTCCTCATTGGAATGGATTGCTTTTACTAACAGGAAGTCAATAGTATCATTGTGCTGATGCATTTTGCAAGATGATCTTGTAGAATCATGAACGAATTGTCATTTCAAAAAGATGCAGCTCATCTGTGCTGTAGAAATTTAAACGTTTTGTGCATTGGCACGATTTAATTTCTTGAAAACTGGCAAAAGTTTGACACTTCCTGAGGGATTAACTACAAGCTGAGTCACACCCTCGGGGCTTATCTAATAAGGCACTGATGTAATTTCACAAAAAGACAAGGTGGCACAAATGGAAGCATCTTTTCAGTTCCAATTAGCTTACCTAACACACTCAGAACTTGTGCATTTCAGTATTCTCTTTTAAACCAAATGCAATGTCTAACAGGAAACATAATTGGAGGTATTTTTAATACCTAGTAGAATATTCTTCTTGCCTACAGAGTCAACATGATATGAAAAACTCGGTGCGGTCACAGGTAGCTCAAATGCTGTAACAAAGGAAGTAGAGTTTTAGCATCCTCTGCAGACAAAGCATTCTAGTATGCCTCTTTAGGTGCAGCATCCTTACACTCCCTAGACACCAGGCATATTCTTTACACATACCACTACTATTCATTTGCCTGCACACTGTGATCTGACCATTCCGTACCTCAGAAACCACACCATGCCTTCTCAACCTCAAGCATGGAGCTGCCCAGTGGGTAGCAGTTGGAAGTAAGCAATTGTAAAACTAGGCCAAAAGAGTTAGAGAAACTCTGGCAGTTAATTGTTTGCAAGAAGTATTCCAAGGACCAGGTATTGAAAAGATAGCAATGAACAAAATCTACAAAGGAGAAGGAGAAATCCAGGCAGGTGGTGGGTGTGAACAGAGGGACACCGAAAGGTCTGATGACACAGTTTAAGGCCCCCACATTCAGGCAAGTCATAGCTGCTCTGTCACACAAATAGTTCATTTTCTATTTTTTTTAAAGCCACAGTTGAATATCTGGTTGATATCATTTTCACATGCTTTCTTGTAAGAAGTTTGTTTTTCCACGTGAAGGACCGGTTTTGCAGGTTTTCTTATTTCCTTTATCTACTTCAGATGTTGAAAATGGAACAATATGAGATTTGGAATTGAATTAATCCAGCCTGGAAAATATGACAGATGTTGGCTGATGTCTGTAGAGATAAGTGGAGTGAAACAGACTAAAGAGTTACGCAGTTCCTTGAGTTAAAGAAAATTCACTGAAAATAAGAAGACTAAAAAAAAGTAACAATAGATTTTAACTTTGTTATAATCTGAAAGGGAAAATAATTTGAAATTTTGCTGAAATTTAGAAAGACAAGAGCTCCTACTTAGAGGCCTTCTCTTTTATTGCCATCACAGGTGAGCTAAGCCATCATATGGTATTGAGAATCATCCCCTGTGGATGTGCACTAATGTGGAGAGGCATACGTCACAGATCCTGTCAGATTAGGAATGAGTTTCCACCTACTGTATGCTGCAAATTTGGAAAAGCCTTGTTAATAGCTGTTCAGATGCATTTCCCAAGCAAGTTTCCCCTCTTTCTTCTTCTAGGAAGGCACAAAAGCAGCAGGTGTGTACATTAGGAGTTGATAGATGAGGATGAGAACAGAATTGCCTTGGTAGAGATCAGAATCTCATCCCCACAAGGGTGTTAAAATTGAGTGGATGTATGGGAGATGACAGTTGTCAATCTTCTGTCCACTTGGAAAACTTCCCCTTCCCTGCTTTCTGTAAAATAATGCATAACTCTGATTATTTATTAGGGATGGTCTATGTGTGCTTTTATATATACATGCTTGTGTGTATATATACACATAAATGTATGATATTGGATACTTTTATTGCCCTAAATTCATGGATGAGGACAGAGCATAGAGATATTGAGTAGAAAATATAAAGACACACCATTCATAAGGTTTAGAACTGTGACTTGAACATAGATGATTTTGTTGGCAAGTCTTTGACCTTCTAAAGAAAAGGAAGCACTAACACGAACATGATGACTATATTTTCAGTTACAAATATATTGTTTCTAACCAGAAACTGAGTTTCTGTCTATGACTCATCGATTTCTCTCTCTCTCTTTATCTCTGTCTCTCTCTCTCTTTCATCTGTGTATGTGTGTGTCATTT
>JAQHUG010000019.1:11947763-11959967 GCA_028555095.1 Dicrostonyx torquatus | reverse complement strand
GCTGAAGGTTGCAGGGCCAGCTTTTAAAGGCTGCCTAGTGCATGTACACAGGGGGATGATGTAGTTACATCCTACACAGATGACAGAGCTCATGCATGCATGCAAAGGCTCACACAGCTGTGTCATACGCAGATGATGCAAACATGCTGCAACACGTGGGTCATGCCTGAGGGCTTGTCTGCACATGCATGGCCCTGGAACCCAGAAGGGTCAGCCACATTGTAGCTGAAATCATAACAACTTCTAGTTTTGTAATCAAACTGGCTTACTCTAATCAGCTCTGTGCTGATATGGCTAGGTGCTGCATCTTGGTAGTGCTCTCAGATCCAGTCCTGGCTCCACATTCAACTTGAGTACCTAAATAGAAAGTCTCTTCTTATTAAAATGTATTTGTGGTGATGTTGGTTCTCTAAATGACGCTAAACCCTTCAAAACACAAACACTGATATTTTCTCCCCAAACTGCTCCAGGATATGTCAGAGTACACCCCTAGTTAAGCTCTCTAACTTGTCTGAATTAGCAAATTGCATGACATGCAGAAACACATGCTGCCCCACAATTCCATAATTCAAAAATAATATCTATACCTTTGTAAAACACTTTCATTGCTGACTGGTAGTAACACATGCCTTTAATCCCATCATTTGGAAGGCAGAGGCAGGTGGATCTCTGTGAGTTTGAGGCCAGCCTGGTTTATAAAGTGAGTTCCAGAACAGCCATAGCTGTTATTCAGAGAAATACTGTCTCAAAAAACAAAAACAAACAAACAAACAACTTTTATACATAATTTCTCATTTGATTCTTGAAATACAGCTCAATTTTAGTAAGGAATGCATTACAATTTAATATAACTTTTAAAATTTGTTTCATATTTGGCTATTATATATCAGAAATATTACATGATCTCCATATATCTAACATGATTTTGTGAATATATTTACCTCAACTTTTTCTCAACTTCCCCATTTTAATTCTGAGTTATTTGTCCACAACCAATAGATTACAATTTTACCTCTATTTTCCAAGATTTAAAAGTCATCAGAGTCCAGTTTTCAATGTAATCCTCTCTAGAGATTGTCAGCAAAGCTGATGGCTCTTAAAAACTAAAATGAGCACGCTTATAGCTTACAGCTGAGGAAAGCTCAAAGGGAAAAAGAGCAATCAAAACAGGCACCTGATCTAAAAGAAGTTTCATATAGCTGGCTTTTATAGGAGCAAAAATATTTCTGAAGATTTTTTTTAAGTTAAAGATCTTTAATTACCCTTCTTGAGAAATGAATGTTATAAATGAGATTAAGAGTTAGTCTGAAAATGCCTTGCCAATATTTTTGGTTTGTGGTTGTTTTGGTAACAATTTATAAATGCTGTGTTTTAAGATCTGAATAGTAAATGGAAACTAAACTTTGACAGTAAATGGTGTGTGAAAAGAATATTCACCTTAAATGATGAAAGACAAGCACAATGATAATCTTTTGTAATTAGATATTTTGTGAAATCATGCATATCTAAAACTTTTGCTATTCTTAATACTGTCAGATTTTAAGGTACATAAAAGAATAGATTTAATAAAATAAAGATATCAAGTTTTCACATATATTGTTGTTTGTGACCTTGAAATAATGATGAATAATATTAGAACATTTTCATTAGCATTTTCTGAGCAATTGGGTTCTT
Source organism: Dicrostonyx torquatus (assembly GCA_028555095.1). NCBI lineage: Eukaryota > Metazoa > Chordata > Mammalia > Rodentia > Cricetidae > Dicrostonyx > Dicrostonyx torquatus. Next base: position 11,958,293 of record JAQHUG010000019.1, on the reverse strand, counting down.
TTACAAGCTATTATAGGGAAAGATTTTAGCCCTGAACTTGGGCTCTCTACCTTCAATTTTATAATAGCAGATAATGACCAAATTAGTAGGTATGTTGTTTTTAGAGATGATGTCAATTCCTACCATTAAAATTTTCCTGCACACTGGCTTTGCTGATTGCATTCGCTTCAGTTAAGGTTGAAATGACCTTCGGGGAGTCACAGTTCCCTCAAAAGCTTCAATCTGTTTACTGTGTAGGTTTGTTTTGAATTCCAAACATAAAAAGAATTATTTGCTAAGTATTTTACAGAGTTCGTACTGTGAGTTTCTATTACAGAACACCTATATTACTGTAAGAAAGTAAGACTTTAAGAGGGGAATTTCTCATAGAACAGTGAGACAGATGGTTTTTTTTTATTTTTATTTTTGTTTTGCAGATTTTACTCCACTTTGTTTTTGTTTGACAGTTTATTCAAGAAACTGGCTTGAATTTTCAAGACCATTACATATACAAACTCTCATAAAAACAATAAACATGATTTCAGATTTCAAGGATTCAAGGACAACCTTGTTTGAAGCTTAAGGTTGGTCCATGATTCCAGGTAAAAACACCTTTTTACTGAAGACACATTGAAATGTACTGATAACCTATCATGGCTCTCTAATTAAATCTCTCTCATAATATTAGATTATGTGGACAGATGGTGATTATTCTTGTAGATGCTATCATCAGGGTGTGCCTTGTCTTAAATTATGAAATAGTGGATTTTTTAGACTATGTCTTTCTCTAAGAGTCTTCATTTTACAACTAATATCTTGTTCCATTTTGAGGATACAGGGAAACTCTGTACTTTGGCAGACATGTAAACATCAACATCACCCACATGGCATAGGCTGATAAATAATTTTGTTCTTAAACGTAGAAAGTATGCAATCTTAAAAATTCATCAAAATGAATTGAGACTATTGGAATCCATGGTGTTAGAATCATATCAGAAAAACCATACTTGAGAATCTATTAAACACATCAGCAAAACCTACACCTGGGTCCCAGAAACTGGAAGACACCACTGCTGTAATAGTGACAATCCCACTGACCTGTCATCTGCCTAGCTGGTGTATGTGCCAAAGGAACAGTCATGTAACTTCTAATAACCCCAAGCACTTCATCCCAGCTAGGCCTATGCTGTTGACTTGATCTACTCAAATTGCGATCCATCTGTATGCCTATTTGTCCGTCTGAACCTCCCATCTATCTGCCTATCAATTTGCCTAGAATCAGTTGTGCCCTTTGTTCCTCCATCCTCCATCACAACTCACTTCTGCAGCTTAACTTTGACCCTGCAGTCTGACTCGACGGTTGCAACAGCAACAACAAGGGCAGGTTCATTATTTTATTTCTGCAGAGATTCTCTTTCCCTCATTAGTTACTTCTCTGTTGCCATCTGGATAAAACACCATGATCAAAGATAAGTTAGAGAATAGAGAGGTGTATTTTGGCTTATGATTCTGGAATGATGAGTCCATATGGGAGGGTGAAGTCATGTCATCAGGTGACAGGCATGATAGTAGGTGCAGAGAGCGGAGAGCTCAAATGACTATACACAGCAAACACACACGCCACTGACTTAAACCTCCAGTGAGACTCCATATCCTCAAATCCTCCAAATACTCCCACCAACTAGAGATGACATAGTCAACTGCCTAGTTGTTGGGGGGAGATTTCTCATTCAAACCATTATAATCTCCTCATCAGTTTCTGCCTCTCAGAACTCTTCAATAATCATTCAATATTACTGTCACCTCTTTGAAAGCATTCTATAATCTATGCATCTGCACAGATATTCTGATATTTATGTATATGATGTGTAATGTGTGATATAAGAGTTAATTATCAATATAAGACTGGCAAAAAAATCAAAGGACCTGAGCTTGCTTCAGCCAGGACAATGAAGGATAATGGGAATAATGACCTGCCAAACAGCTGCCAATAAAGATGTACTAGACTGTGGATTTATTGTTCTTTGGTAAATTCTGACAGAGTGTAGAAACCAACATGTTTGTCTATATGTCTGACACAGACCTCCACAAAGTGGGAATGCAGCTGGACACATTTTCAGTAGTTTGCTCATTCTCTCTAATTATCCTCACAGGAGGAATTTCTAATTTCAGGAGCAATATAATGTTAAAAACAACACTAAAATATAGAGTTGTTTCTCTTTGGCATAATTATGATTTAGTTTTAGAGTTTCCAAAGACTGATTTCTATTCTATTTCTTAGTACTGTGTTTTTTGCCTCATTGATGACTCTACTTTTCTCTGACCTTTCCTCTCAATTTTCCATGTTTCTCTCATTGCTTCTAATTTGGATACAATACTATAAATGGGAATAGCACCATAGGTTCCTTTTGGAATTTAGCATACAATTTTTCATTTATAATTGGGTGATACTTTAACTCTTAAGCAAAATGAGTTAATTGCTTTAATTTTTTCTTATGAAACATGAGAACAGTGATAGTACGAGACAGATACATCTGAGTTAAACTATCATGCTCACTATTTTCAATAATCTTTAGAAATTTTGGTAATCTCTGAGAGTTTCAATTTCTTAATCTTTAAATAAAGAAAATAACTTTGCTGAACATCTCTTATTCATGCTGCATCATCGTATTATTTATATGAAGATACACATTTTTCAATTATTTTGATAATCTTGAGGAAGTTTATTATGTAATACTGTAATTGTAGTATTTGATGTCCTGAATTATTTGCCAAAATTTAATGCAAAAAAATCTAGCCCAATTCAACAATGAAAGTTTCCACTATTTTTCTAAAACATACTGACTCATGAATACTAAATTTATGAAAATACATATAGAATGATAGAATATACAGCATTAAATAAAAATTAGCAAGTAAATCAAAATTAAGATTAATAGCTAATAAAACTGTGTACTATGTTCAGAAATTTCTCCCACTTAAGGCCATCCCTTTCTCATTAGTATATCCTGTATCATCTGTATTAGGAATAGCATTGTGGAAATTTTTATGAAAATAACCCACAATAGAAAAATATTTTTTCTCTCATTTGTACAGGTAATGTGTAAACATTATCTTTGTATAAACAAATGAAAGAGGCCTAAAGAGAATTCCCTATGAGGCTGGGTGGCTGGAAAATAAGAAGTCTTCATTGTGTTTTGTTCATTAGTCTCTGAGCTTTATATACCATCAAATCACCGGGAGAGAAGAGAGGAAACCCATTGCTTTGGGGACTTCTTTCTGACAGAATAAACAGTTCTTTCACTGTTGAATCCCTTGAGTGTTTCACCTGAGAAGCCACAAGGATAGATGTCACACTGGGCTAGGGTCTTATAGGGGCCCAAATTAATGTTGGTCACTGATGTGCAGTGTGAGACTGTTGCACGTGTGTGAGCAGGGACTAAAGTGTGTGTTTCCTTTCGCAAAGAACTACCAGTGCTGAGATTAGCTGCATGGGGATGAATTTACAGGCTGTATGGCAATATTAAATCCATAGATCATAAACAAATTGCAGGAATTTCAACTAAAGAGAAATCTAATTCTTTATGGGAAGTCATCCAAATAGCTCCCCCTCCATTTGTTTTCCAGAAGGGCACATATGAGAAAAGTATACGGGAGAGATTTTGTGATGGTGAAGTCAATCAAGACAAAAAATAATTGGAAAATCTTCATGCTGGAAGATGCAGCATTCAATAAAAGGCTATCTACTCTTGCCAGGGATTGCATCATCCCCTTGCCAGAATTTATTGTATACTTTTTCAGGGGAGGGTGCTTGGAGTACAGACAGAAGGCTACTTCAGTTTCCCAGGTTTCACAGAGCAGCGTTTGTCTGATAGGAGGCTGTAGATATCTTATTCACCTAGGTCATTGAGACTTGCAGTGCAGTTGATTTAAAAGAAAGACATACCTGACTAGTTTCTGTGTTATACTTGCAAACAAAGACTCTGCTTTCGTTCCTGGGACACCTAGACCCAAATCATTACACAGAAACTGTATTAATTATAACACTGTTTGGGCGATGGCTCAGGGTTATTTCTAGCTACCTCTTACATCTTACATTTCTATTATTTTATATTTTACTGTGAGACTCATGGTTTGTTACCTCTTACTTCCTGGGCAACTACAATGGCATCTGCCTGACTCTACCTTCTTTCCTTCTCTATCTTGGTTTGTATATTCTGCCCTGCCATAGGCCAAAGCATCTTCTTTATTAACCAATGTTAATAAAACATATTCACAGCATACAGAGGAGAATCCCACGTAGTATAGTGCTCTTGTCTGTTTTTTGTATTGGTTGGCATTTCTGGTAGGTGCTTTTAGATGTGAGTTGCTCCCTCAACCTGGGATTGAGGAGTGTTGGGAAGTCAATTTGTGCATCCTGAAGTTTGGTGTGTATTCAGTCTGTGAAAGGTGAACTTCTGTGAGCTAAGAAATAAAGCAGGTACGAGGAGAAACTTTTGAGGACTGTGTCTTGAAAATGGGGTTAATCTGTTCCCTTAGGCTGAAAACCAGAACATTCACGTACATTCTGCCCTACACGAGACCACCATGTTCCCATTCACAGACCTCCAAACCATCAGAGATTAAGCCACAAAAGTATATCAGGAAAAAAAGCATTAAGTATTGTATGATTGATTTGAAGAATTAGAAGAAGTTGTGCAGGTAGACTTTCAGCAAAGAAGTTGAACATCATGGAACACAACAGGGCATTGCTAGCACAATCACTGCCCACTAAACACACTTAATATTTACATTTCATCCGATGCTTTTCAGTAAACCATAAATTTCTTGCTACATTAACTTACCTAGGTGTTTTCCACACCTGAGTCTGTATTGGAAACTATCATAAACACACTTATTTAATTCTAAATTCTAACTGGGTCTCAGATCAGTATTTGTTATTGGAAACTAGTTGTTCTGTACTGTAGGGGAGTAATGAGACTGACCATAAGGCAAGGTCCTGACTTGTTTAAAAGTCACCCAAAGTCCCCCTTTTCTCAATCTGGAGCCTTCATTGGCAGGAACATGCCCTTAGTGCCCTTCAAACACTTAAGATAACAGAGAAGATTTAGCAAAATATTTCACTCCAGACCAGACTCATATCAAAAGGCCATTCAAAGAAGTTCTTAATTCTTTGATAAACCAGTGTGTAACTGAGACAGAAAATTTAAAGTCCTAGCATGCGATGATATGAAAAATGTTGGAAAGTAGGATAATAATTTTTCTCAGTAGTATTAGAAAAACATAAATTAAAATATGTGGATCATTGCTTCATGGAACTTTAGACTCTGTAGCACATTCTGAATATGTGTGATTCTAGGCTTGGAACTAATAGCATAAGAAATAATGGTAAGAAAAATATATAAGAAACTCATTTGTAAACGAATAATTATAGATGCAACAAGACTCCTGTTGGTAAACATAATGTCCACTAAGAAAGAATATCTGCTTGTTACCACAACAAGTTGCAATGCTAGTTTATAACTACATATGAAGTAGACTATCTAAAATATTCATTTTTTCTTATTTGAAAATTATTGTAATGTTCACGTGTTTTGGAATCTTTGTTACAAAAAGCAAATATATATATTTGCTTATTCAAGAAAGAACAATGCTAGTATTAAGAATAAAAAATATTCCCTCTCTTAGGATTGGAAGGGGTGGAGAGAGAGTGTGCAGTGGGAGTGGGAACAGGGGAGGGAGTGGAATTTGGATTGGTATATTTTTAAAGCAATAAAATAATAATAATACAAAAAGAATGAAAATATTGCTTGTAGTGGCATGTTTTATGTGTACACATTTTAATAATGCAATGTAAAATCTAAAATTTACAAATACCAGAAATTAACTTTATTGATATATAAACTATTTCTTCCTGAGTATATTAAAACACAAACATAGAAGAGGGAGTCTAGAGACAAAGCTAAATGAGAAAATCAAGCAGACACACTGGTTACTATATTATAAATATGTTTATGGCTATTACTAATCATTTTAGACCAATTATTTTACCTTCAATATTACTAAAGGAAACATTTCACTGAAACATGGCCTTTTTTTTTAACTGGGTCCAGTCACTTTCAACACAGTATTAACTTCAAACACCACTTTGCTCTATCATTTGATTTGAAGTCAAGGAAGTAAAAACAAATGAGTGAACACAATTTTTGTGAGTCTTCATTTAAATCTTTGAAATTGAAATTTTTATCATGAAATTAAATATTGAGTAGTCAAAAGGCAAAGAGAATAAGCGAGTAAGTTAAAAAAAAATTCTACGAACTGGAATATACTTCTAGCACAAGTCAAGAGTAAGAAGGTGCTTTTGCAGTCAAAGATAAGACATTATAAGGTTTTGTCATGAGTTCCCTATGCTGTGGGGCCCTCCATTCTCATTACATGAATAAATAATCAAATATTCAGCCAATATATTTTTAAATGCTTTTATTAATTCCTCAATAATTGTATACAGTGTAGTTTGAATATTCTTCTTGCTTCTCTCCATTTTCTCCCAAATCCACAGCCCCATATAACACTTATCCAACATTGTCCTCATTAATTTTTGGAATCCATGCTTGTTTATATGCTTTTTGATGCGTATCTATGTGCTGTAGTGCATTAGACCAATTAGGTCTACAGTATTAAAGCCACAAGTGCTGGTTTGACCTGAATCAAGGTCCTCAAACATGTAGGGCCCTCCTTAGGCTCCCAAGTATGGCAGTGTTGGAGCTGTGTCTCTCTCCCCTCACCCACCAATTATCTCACAAGAAAGCAGTACGCTATTATTAAAATTAAAAGCCAAAATTTTGTATAATGACATTCTAGAAATGCTTTAGAGTTAGCACTGAATCAATTTCAGTATTTTTAAATAATGCTGATCATAATCACTATGACAACACTATGACAAACATTCTTTTTTACTGCAGCCCTACAGCTTTATTTATTTATTATTTATTTACTTTTACTAATTTTCCAAAGAAAATTGTTGGAGTAATGATGCTATAGAACTAAGACAGAGCCAACAGCAAACATTGAACAATAGCTCCAGTGGTGCAGATGCGGAGCGTAAATAGAGCTTTGAACAGATTAAGGATAAACACAGTTTTGCTCTTTCAGAAATTAAAGAACTATATAAACAAGAATGTCATACCTGACTTTACATCTCCCCAAGTTTCAATAAAATAGCCTATGAAACTTGGGCAGTTAGAAAGACAAACAAACCTGTGAGCAATAATTGTTTATTTTCCTCCTCGCCCAACCATTTCAAGCCAAAATGTGTGTTGCAATACCGAGCAGGCTTGCTTGTATAAGGCATTGTGAAATTCATTCAGACCCTTTTGACTAGTTGCTGTGAACCTCCTATCAGGCAATTCCTGGAGTGCCAAGTGAGCATAACAAAGTCTCGCTTTCATGCTCTTCAGTCTAGCAGAGATAGAAAAACATAGAACAAATCTTAAGAAAACGTATTATGCCAGATGGTAATAAATACAATGAACAACATCAGCAACAAAATAATTCAAGCAAACTATTTAGAAACTAGTAGCCATGGGGGATGTTATTTTTGAGGGCAGTAAGGGAAGCTCTCTGCTGATGGTATTTTAGGAGAGGCCTCACAGAAGTGAGGAAGTGGATGAGAGGTGTTTCAAGGTAAAATATTATAGAGAGAGGATGAAATACTATAGACAGAAGTCGAGTGGGAACTCAAGTTGTTAGGCATGCTGGTATAACCATGAAGAGGCTAATTGATGAAGACAAGTGAGAAACAATTAGAAAAGGTCATTCAAAGGTGGGGAGTGGTGGGCAAGCGAGCAGGAATGGCCAAGCCTTCTCAGTCACCTTGGCTTGTGCAAGAGATAGTAAGCATTCAATGCTTTTCTAGGAGAAATGTGTGATCCATCACCCTAGCCGCTGAACTGAAGGAACAAGCTAGAATTGCACAAAACCAGTAAGAGGACTATTGGACCAGTCTGAGCAAGGATGGAGACTAGTTCAAGATGGGTAGGTGGGCATGAGCTATAGGAGAGGCAGCAGCAGATGCAAGAAAGAACACTGCTGAAGAGGATTTAAAGGTTGAGCCAAAATACGTCTGTAGTTTAAATATGAGGCATAAAAACAGAGAAGAGAAGTAATGGGGCTGAGAATTTTTATTTTTTTCCCCCAAACTGGGTGGAAAAAGTAGCATTTTAGTAAGATTTAAAAAAGGATGTGGATTTTAGGGTTAAGCTGGTCATCAAATATAATTTTGATTTCATTTTCTCAATTTTGAGGTATCTTCTAAGAATACAAAAAAATACATGGGGAAGGTAGATAAATCAAAGAGCATTAGTAAAAGGCACAAGAATGATCACAGAGTATACGGGACATAAGAAAGAAGGAAAAGAAAGCAAAGCAAAGAGTTAAAAATACAATCAAAGCACTTAATTAAATATACTATAAGTCAAGGGATTGTTTTAAGTTGCGAGTACTTCCAAAATATTTGACTACAAATTAACTTTTATGAAAACAGAAACGTGGTTTTTATAAAAAACCAGTATTCCAGAATTGTGGAAATTAGCCTCCATAAACTATGGAAGCTAAGCATTTATACTTAAGGCCATAAAATGTCAGAAAAGTGTGTCTCCTTTGGAGCTATTACTTCATTAGCTCTCATAGATTCTTATAAATTAAGCATACTTAAATGAATACATTTCTTTGTTCATTAATAGTGTAGAAAGCAAATTAAATCATGTCAAAATTGTTTTCCTGTTAGCCCCTAATAGGATTTTACCTGTGAGATTCTAGAGAGTCAGAAGGTCCTCTCTTCAAAATTCATTGGAGAGCAATTAAAGGGAAATATTTTCCCGTTAAACATGAAAGAATCTAGTGTTAGAGCTACTGTGAAAGCCTGCCCAGTGTTGTCTGAGGATATTTGTAGAAAGAACCCATCAACTTTCTTCCTGGAAAAAACACTGTAAAATAATTGCATGGTTATACCTGAGATTATTTTGTAAGTGAGCAGAGAAATTTTAAGAGAAATATCAAGTTGCAGGATCCCTATACATCTAATCAAAAAATCAGAAGGGCCATAAACATAATCCCCTTTAATGGAGGGTCATTTGGAGATATGGTTGTACTAGATTTAATAAAATAAAATAAAATTTAAAAACCTCTTTAGCCAGTACAATAAATACCATGAATTACTTGATAAAGTCATAAGCAAGCCTTGTTCCCATAGTAACAGTTAAAGCTGATGCAGAGAGAAACGAATAATTTCTGAGATTTAGTATGTGATTGGCAGTTCTTATTTAGCTGTAGATACTAACGTGAATAATCTTTGTTCGGGTGTTGCATATGTATACTCATTTTCAAGATGCCATAATTTAGCTTCAGGAAAAGTCTGAGAGCAGGCGCGCACTAACTAGAAACAAATTTGTGCTTAAAAGTAAGATGTGCAACTCATCAACTGCTCGATAAGGCAAGCATCCCAACTCTTTATACTCCACGGATCATTTTAGAGCTCACCTTGCTTTGGTGCCACTTTGTTATACTATATCATTGGCATCTACTGAATTAGACGGACAATAAATGTACATTAGTTGGAATATCTCAGTGGAAGTTCAATATCCAAAAGCAAGAATAGACATTTAGCTATATATCTACTGGATTCATAAATTCTTTTAAGACCTACAAAATATTCTTGGAAATATTTCAAAATTTATATTATGAGAACCACTTCCTATTCTTATCATTTTAGGGTTTAATATATAAGCAGACATAGACATTTAAAATTAGAACCAAGAATTCTATGTCATCTTTACATATTTTTTAAATCATATCTTACAGTTCTTTTACAATATTTTACATATTCTTTACATCATTATTTTACAATTAATGAATATTAATAGACACTGGTTAATTTCTTATAACAGATAGTTGAAAACAAGTCTAAGCAAAAACGAAGGTAGATTTAATAGTAAATCTCTATGTCGTTATTTGGGGTTTGGTGTTCCCAAAAGAAAGCATAATGAGAAAGACTTGCTATATTACTGGACTCGGATGGAAATATTTTTCAGGAGAATTATTTTTACATGTAAATGTAAACATTCTTATTATGTGTTATAATCTGCAGATGACCCTATGTAGAAATGCCCAGATCATAGATGAACTTAACTAGTTAATAAATTTATTACTATAAATTTTAAGCTTACCTGGACTCTGCCAGAACCAGAGAAGCTTCCTCCTTCATTAATGGAACTATCATGCAGACCAACAACTGGACAATATTCAGGGAATGACCCCTCAGGGGTCAGAGAGCTATGCAGAAGACGAGGCAGAAAGGTGGTAAGACGCAGGGGATGGATGACACAGGACCGGTGCACATATGAACTCACAGCACATGTAGGCAACATGCACAGGGCCTCCACTGGGACAAGCCAGATGGGATCCCATCACTGAGACAAGGAAGTGGGCACAGCCTCCCCCCCCTGCCCCTAACCAAGAAGCTATCTCTAGTAGACATCTCTTTAAAAAAAAAAA
>JAQHUG010000019.1:11923132-11946980 GCA_028555095.1 Dicrostonyx torquatus | reverse complement strand
TTCCCCAATGCTCATTCACTGATATCGATGCTGTTAATAGCTCAGAATTATTCCAAAGGTCCAAAGAGTGTTAATTTGGTTTTGAATATTTGTTATTGAGTTGTTTAGGTTTTTTCTTTAAAAAAAAAAGTATTGATCTTGTTCTAAATAACATCTTGCAGGGAAGAAAGAGACTTTCCGCCCCCCACTCCCTCAGGTGTATGAATGCTTCCTCCCGAATCCACTGACAGCTTTTGGAAGGTAGAGAGATCACTGCTATGCATCACATTCTGTTATCCCTGGTGACAGGACTTCCTAGGGTTTTGTTCTTTTCTGTTGCTGGTTTTATTTGATAGCCTCTGCAGTCCTCTAACATTGAAAATTCAAATGAAAACTAAAGTAATTAGTGTTTCTGATAGAGGCAAGCAAGCACTCTGTTAACTGAAGAGGATCTGGAGGGAACATGAGGAGGGCAAACAGTCAGTGCTGTGCTTGTCAAGGGACAAAATCCATACCTCGGAAGAGGCTGAAAATGGGTGAACATCATGCCAGGAGGCTGGACTGGCCCTGAGGACAATAAACAGTAAGGCATTCAGGTGTGGTGTATACTAGCATCTCTGAGAAAGCAATCAGTGCTTCAAAGCTAAACTGTTGCTCTTGGCAAGAAGCCCTAAGCTTATGCTCAGCCACATGCCGTCTGTTTTTCAGAATTATGGAAAAAATCCTATGCCCGTTTCTCTCCTGTTTCCCTCTATCCCCATGCATTAAACTAATTGCCTTCCCAAAGAATCATCACCTCACATATAGGCATGATATCTTTCAGGAAGATAGCAAGGCTAATATCTCTAAGTGCAGATTTATAGCTATATTATCTATAGGAAGAATGGAAACTTGCTTTAGTTTTATAGTCTATGATTAATAACTTGAGTGTGTAAGGGAATTCTCTAAAGTCCGGCCCTGACCAGTAATAGCACTGGTGTTTGAATAAGCTCAGATTTAAAAGCCATTGTGTTCAACCTCTTTATTAAATGATTTTCAATGAAGTTAAGATCTTCTATTGGTAAGGAAACCTATTAAATTAAATAAAACAAAACATTCAGAAAATATATTACTTTCTACTGCTTGACTCTTTATCTTCTACTTTGCTCTACTTCTTTGTTTGTTAGTATGTGCATGTATACATGCATGTATTTACTTATTTGGCAGAGTATCACAAAGCCCAGGATACTGTAAAACATTATGTAGCCCAGGCTGACTATAAAGTTCGGATCTTCTTTCTTCCACCTTCTGAGTCCTGGAACATCAGGTGTGTGTCCCCACCCCCAATGTTAGCTTCTATTTTGAAAAGGATGCTTGTCATCCATTTTTATTTCACTTAATATTAAATTGCTCTTCAACTATAATAATATTTATATTTTTATTTAACCGTATATTCTCTGTAGAAAAATAATCAATTGTATTCAGCTTTTATTTCTGGATTTGTTTAGCTTTCCATCCCAGATTAAAAAGTTTTATAATCTTTTACTCCCCAAAAGCCCCTTCAGAGGTCATTCCTGTGATAGGCAAAAGATTTTTGCTTTTCAGTCAGGTGATTGTGCAAGGAATTCCTGGTTTTCGCATTGGTCCTGTTCCAGGTTGATCTGTAGGGCAGCTGAAGCTTGGAACGTTCTCAGCTTTGTAAACAAGGATGCAAATAAGAGCTTGATTCCCCGGCCAGTTATTAAAGCCTTGGGAACCCACCAGAAAGCAGAATTACAGTATTGCATTATTGGCCCAAGTGCCAAGTCAAACAGAACAGATCATTAGTGATTTAAGAAGTCAAGGAGAAGGGCAGATGCACTTAATGCAATTAAGGGCATATAAAGCTAAGCTTCTTTATCCGCAATAAGAAATAATACATAAAAGTAGCCTTCAAGGATATTCGATGTAACGTAAATGCTCAATTCTCTGCTCTCGTTATAAAATTCTACCCTGTAGGTGCTGCAGTGGCTGACCTCATGAGTACTGACACCTGCTTCCTCCACATTTGCCATAGGGGGGTGAGGATGGATCAGAGAGGGGCACTTGTATTTGAACAGGGTTAAGAAGACCCGTGGTGCAGAGTGTGGAAGACAGGCTGCACTCAACAAGTCTCTTTGCCAAGGATCTCCACCATGGCTGTGCCTGTTCCAACAAGTCTACAACCAACGGGAAAGAATAATTCTGTTTATCTCTTTTCTGAATGTTTCCTTTTGTGAAACCCAAGCTGGACTGAAACTCACAATAAGTTCAGCTTCCTGAGTGGAAGAATTACAGGTGTGTAATTATATGGCATGATGCCCAGGTGGGAGATGAAACTCACGTACCTTTTATTAGCATGTATTTGGATTAAAGACAGAAAGGAATTAAGCCCATTTAATACCTAATACTCCACTGAATCTGGTTGCTCCCTTGGTCACGTTTCTTTTCTATGTACAGTCTTTGAGGTGTGGAAGCAGCAGGAGAAGTCAGTAGTGCTCTTCTCTGTTAAAGTGAACTCCTTGTGTTGAAATATATCTGAATGACATAATAGGGGATGGTGAATTTCTGTAAAGCAAACTCTCCAGATGAAGGGACTCAGCTCACCAGCGACTCAGAAGCTTCCTCAGTGTCTTTCCTTCGGGTTGAACTTACATGGAAACTAAACAAATAAATACACTTCAAATGAGGAAATGCAGATAGCAAGTGGATAGGAATATTAGGAAATGAATCATAGCAATTAATATTCTGCTACTGAATACACATAAAATTCAAACAAACTGACAAGCTAGGCTTCTGAATTCTTAAAGGACTTACAAATTGGTAACATGTAAGTTTTGAACATACTTATAGTGAATGCAAAGTTACAATATTCAATTTCTTTCAAAAATAACGGATTAGCATGAGGCAGTATGAAATATATTGCCTGGACTTTAGTAAGAATAGTTAATAGATAGGAGCAAATGAGAAATATCATTATTTATTAAGGTCAAACGTTCTGTATCTTTGTAAGAATTTTTATCAGGTATCAATTTATAAACCAAGTAAAAAAATTATCAGAAGTCTATTGCTCTAGTATCTCCCTGACATAGTGTTAAATTAAGATTTATAATTTATAAAGACCATTCACATTGCTCTAGAATTACTACTGATATTGCTTCACATGGGCATATTAGCTAATTCTGATATCCATCAATCATGGGAAATTCAATGACTTAACCATATTCTTTGTTTAATTCACAGTTGTGTGGTAGAATATGGCTGAGTTCTGTGCACAGGGCCCCATACCAGCATCTTAAGTGACTAAAGCTCCATATGGAGAACTGTCGAAGACCAGCCTTGACGAAACTTGTATGTTCCAGGAGCTGAGGAATAGAATTATTAAACAAAAGGAGCAGAGCTATGAGAGAAATAAGAGGCAGAAACACAGAACAACATCAGAGGGAAATTCAGTGACTACTGAATCCAGAATCCATCCTCGTTTATTGTCCACATGCTTACTCTCCAAAAGGGGAGAGAGGACATAAAACACTTCATTAACATGATATAAGGAATAGGCTTGTATTCTCCAAGTGGTCCAATTGGAGCAGATCCACCTCTATCCTAAAGTATTAATTAATCACACCCTAGGTCAAAATCTCCTGTTTGTAACCACATCTGCTGTCAACACTTGAAAAGAGCAAAAATAAGCTCAAACTCTCTGACCTCTAGTCAAGGTGGAAGAAGCTTACATCCGTGGGCCCTCACAGAGAACTATGTTTGTTCTGTTGGCAGTGGCTGCAAAACCGATACCACAGTTCCTTAATGGGCTGCTCTTCCACTCCACAGAAACCTTCATTCCTGGTCAAGTGGCCTCATCCATCTTGAAGCCTCAAACTGTGCAGTAAAACTCTCCAGTATTTGAATGTCTGGCTTTCTTTTCCATCAGAGAAATTTTCAGCTTTTAAAGGGCTTATATAGTTGGTTAGGCTGGGCCATTTGTATAATAATTACAATATGCTTGTCTACAAAGGAATAATTACTAATTTGTTATTCTAGTTTATAATTTTACATATTTAAATTACAGAATACTGGAAAGCCTAATATGAGTATGTTATCCCAAAACATGATGTCATTTTTAAAAAGTCAACTCTTAAGGTATTTACTTGCAGAACAGTTAGGATTCAAAACAATATATCCCTAGCTAGTCCTTGATTCCCCTAGTTAACTTGCAATGTGTTTGGGTCTGCTAATTCTGGTATATAGGTAGTATTCCTCAAGGGACTTTTTGTCTCTTCCTTCCACATTCCAACCTTGAACTTGCCAACATCATACTACATAATAAAGAAAATGTTGTATCCAAAGAAGCTTTTTCCAACTAATCCCATCCTTCAATAGTCCCATTCTTGCCACAGTTTGAATGACAGTTAAGGAGAGCTTTGTTCAATAACTGTCCATTTGAAGTTATACTAGTTCAATACATCATATTGTATTCTGAAGAGAGTTATTATAAAAAAGTCTTAAAAATATTTTTTGGCACAAAATTCTACTAGGAACGTCTCCAGAATTGGCTGATGTGATTAACATGAAGTCAGCATATAGGTGGCATGACAGTCAGGTTCCTGCTACTAGTTTACCTGGAGTTATCTTTCTAGGACTCCCCTTCTTTGTCATCTACCCCATAATCCACCTGCAGGAGTCTTAAGTGCCTTACAGAGATGCTACTTGTGTGTTTGTTACCACATCATGTAGCTCACCTGTGTGAACCACTGACCAAATGTCATATATTAGCTGCACATTCCTGAATGTTAGTTTCATTTTTCAGAGGTAGTCCTATTTTTCTACTTATGACAGTGAATTTGTGGTAACTGGATCAGCCATGAGAAAGCTAAATTTTGTTCATGTTGGTAGAAGTCTTCTGGACTTTTAGTCCCATTACACCCAGTGCCCAGATGTGAAGTTCTTTCTGATATCTCGATGTCCGAAGCACATTTTGATTTCTCCAGCATCCCTCTTCCAAACTCTGTTCCTAGAGGCTCTCACAGTGCTTTGTGATGTTTCAGCAGTCCTTAGTTACAGTTGGCTGGGCAGAATCTCTCTGACCAATCAGGTTGAAGGATGTGACCCTCCATTGTCTTGGTGGGGTATAAATACAGGATACTCAGTCTTCTGTTTCTCACTACTGGGAAGGTCATCAAACAGAATCACAGGAGCCTAGTACAAATAAGGACCCATGGAACACAAGTGCCAACAAGAAATAAGAGGAAGGCTTCGTGTCAGTCCAGGTCCGGTGCCTGAAGCAAGCTTGGAGTCAGACTGTCTCTAGAAGTTACAGAAAGATGAGCAGACCCAAGCTAAGTATTCTCCCTGTTCTCCGCACCCCTCCTGACTGCCTGTTATTCTCTGGCCTCTCATAGGTGACCCAACCACAAACCTACACCTTCTCTTCTAAAGCCCACTTCATGTGCAAATTGATTTCTCTCCCCAGACCCATGCTTTTATGACCTCATTGTATGGCGCTTGCCAATATGAAAGACCACTAAGAAATGGAAGAGACCCTTAGAAAAGAGCACAATGAAGATGAGAAGGGTCTCTGAATAGACTCCCATTCCAGTTTTATATTTTTATTTTTCCCATTACTTTTAAATGAAATGTAGGGAGACAGTAGGTTCCATTGATCACCAGTAGCTGAGAGGAGATGATTGTGACTGAGTCCTGGCTGAACAAAAAGATTTAGAAAGCTCCAGCTTTCCCACCAACAACCTTTCCAGCACCTAGCTCAGGGCAGCCAAAGAATCAGAAGTCTGTACAGCGATCTGACAGCTGAGTTATGTCTAGTTACATGGACACTGAATTTTACCAGAAGTGCTTTGTGTTAGCCATAGTAAAGTCAGTTGGATGGGGGTAAGATGGAGTGTTTTCTTAGGATCAGAAAAGGTAGAAAAAAAAACAGCATTGAATGCAGTCACATCAGCCATCAGCAAATCACTTTCCATTTCTCTCAACCAGATATTAGCATATGCTCTTAGCATATACAAAAAATGGTTTACATTTTAATGTACACCTTAGTTGTATAGGAAAAGAAAGAACATGAGAAATTGTTGTAAACTCAATAACACAACTCAAGCGCAGATCCTGGGGTGATGGGCATATCTGCACTGTCCAGTGTCGTGGACACAAGACACCTATGACTATCAGCACTTGAAATATGACCAACCAGACTGAGGACTAGGATCTTAATTTTATTTCCTTACAGTTGACTACATTATGTTTAAATCACCACATACAAGTAGTGCGTACTGAATGGCCCAGCTGAAGAAAACTAGCAAGAAACACTCTGAAGTCTAGTTCAAAATGATTCATATTCAGAGATGTGACAAGATCTCTGTTCATTAATTTCCAACTCTTACTTGATTCTCTTCTTCTCAACAGCAAGAGGATTGCTGCTGTAGGATAACATCAAAATAGTCCTTCAATCTATTCTAGCTAATGACTAATGGTACCCCAGCTGTAGTTTTCTAATGGAATGCAAAAGCTCCTGGAGAGAAGTAATATCATCTTAACATATATCTCTAATATACTATAACCCATCTTAGACAATTTATTGCTAGAATTTTCTTGGAAAGAGCATGACACATGCATTTAGACAGATAAGGATAATTTATACCACCAGAAAAGTAAGTGTGCATCTTACTATAGCAGAAGGGTTGTTTGTAGCACACACTGCGAGCTTGTCATTCTGAAGCTCTGTGCTGTTTGGTTGTGTATCTCTACGTGTGTCTGCATGACTCTGAGTATGCCTGTGTGTCTCTGGGTCCATGTGCATTTCTATCTTTGTCTGTATATGTATTCATGTGTTTCTATATGTATCTGTGTGTCTCTGGGTATACCTGTGAATACGTATGTGTTTCTGTCTGAACATATTTCTATGTGTGTCTGTGTTTATATATGTGAACTTGGATATCTGCAGCCTATATGTCTCTATGTTTGTGTGTATGTGTAGCTGCATCTGTGTGTCCTTGTGCATGTATGTATATTATATGTGTGTATTTGTTTGTCTATGTGAGTGACAGTACATATCTATGTATGTGTGAGTGTGTGTCTTGTGTGAGTATGTGTTGTTAATAACTATGGCTCAGAGGCAGTTGACACTATACAGAGAAGCCCAAATTGTTGCAATTTTTCTAGTTCTGAAAAAAAAACTCTATGTCTATCTTGGTGCTTAAAATGGCTATTGAAAAAATTGGAGTTTTATATACAATTCAGACATACAAAAAAATTTTAATATTATTTTAAATTATTTATTAATATTAATAAAATTTTAATAATAATTCAGAATAACACTGTAAATACAATCAATATAATAAACATTGCTCATAAAGTAGATTTGTTTTGGCTAAAATAATTCATCATCTGTCCTTTTAAAACTCATCTTTCCAGGGGTACTTGATTAATCAGAACTTTCAATGTTCTACAGTACTTCCTCCACCCCAGAAGATGGAAGGTTTAAATTCTTACCACCACAACAGAGTGAGCATAATTTTATTTTAATTCAGCTTTGCTAAGAAGTAGCAACAGCACAGTAACCAAAAATAAAGAAACATGAAGAAAGAGAAGACAGACAGAGCTGGTGTCTGCTCTCTAGCTGTTGATACTTGGGTCATGATTTCCATGACCATCACCTTGCAGGTTCCAGAATCCCTAAGTACAGTGAATAATTTAGAAGTATATCCATCATTATATCAAGGCATCAGATATCTCTCATGAACTCCCTTTGTTTAGATATTCTGTCCCACTCTTGCTGCTAAACCAAAGTGCCTAAAAGAAGAACACCATGCTGTATGAGACTTTAATGCCTATGATGAAAATTAAGTTTATGCACAGTATAGCATTTCTCTAAGAATCATCTCAAACTCCCCACAGACAAAGCTTTTGGCCTCACTAGGGATTTTTCGCTGCTATCTTCTGGGGGCTGTTCTCTTACACTGTTGCCAGAATTCTACGTCAAGTCGCCTCCACTTTCTAAAACATATTTCCTACTACTAATATTACTGAAAGACGTTATGTAATTCATACATTTTTTCCCATTAGCAATTAAAGATTTTCTCACACACACATACAAGAGTGGGCTCTTTGGTGACATAATTAGGATTCATGTCCTTATGAGAGAGACTCCAGAGAAAGTTCATTCTTTTTGCTTTTGTACTTTTCTGGCTTATGAGAATAGAGTATCCTCGTGGGAGGCAGAACAACAGTGTGCCATTTGGAAGCAGAGAGCAGTCGTCTGGAAGCATCAACAATGAAATGGACTTCCATCCTCAAGAACTGTAAGAGAGCAAAGATGTCATTTTTAAATAACATTTAATGTTTCTTTCTTATTAAAGAAGGGAAAATATAATAATCCACAAAATACATATGTATGTAAGTTATTCTGCCAAAAGATACTCTAAATTATTGTTTTATCTTTGATCCAAATTCTGGACAATATGGTTGTTTCTAAACTAGCTTACATTATTACTTTAGAATATCAACCAAGGAATTTGTGAACCAAAGTGGTTTTCTCCCTTTAACTGTAGTTCATGTTCACATTTGACTAGGTTGCATAACTAATGGCTTTTCCAAGAAATACATTTATCTGATAAGTTATTACTCAGTTCTTATTAAACAATTCAATTACTAAATTATACCACTTAATATTTTACATTAACAGTGACTACCCACTGATAATAGATAGATGGCCCGGTCATTTTTAAGCAAAAGCACTTTTGATCATTTAAAATATCACTATCAAATTAGTTTTATTACCATAAAACTAACAGTAGGCAAGTAATAAACAAAGAAATGGCTGAGTGCCTGATTTACTTTTGCAATATTGAGGAAAACTGCATTTGAGGTAATATAAAATCTGAGTTCAGTATAAACTGGGCATTTTAAAGAAGAGGAACAAGAAGAAAAATTTCTTCTTATTTCTGTTTTATGGAACTAAAAAGAACTAATACAATATAAATAATAAATAGAGCATTTGTGTGTGTGTGTGTGTGTATTTCACATATTCGTGTTGCATACATCATCAAAAATGAGACCAATAGTGTCTTTCTTGGGTTATTAGTAATTCAGTGGCCCTTGAAACCTAGGTTTCTGAAGAATCTCTGGGAGACAGAATAAAGAGTTAGCAGTAAGGAGCAGATTGCAGAAGTACTTTGAATGCCATATTGATTTTAGATTTTATTTATGTGGAAATAATTGGCATGCTCTACATACAGTAACAAGATTTGCTGGTGAAAGGCAGCTTGTATTTTGGTACCTTAATCAACGTCTGATGTGCAATCACAGGGTAAAAGAGGAGACTGAATAAAGTTGATTGCTCGATTAATGAGGAAACAAATAGATATGATGTAGGAGAGTTTTAGAGTAATAATTGGTAGAATTTCTTGATGTACAAGATATAGCTAAAGGGAAAAAAGAATTATATATGAGTAGGATAACATGTCTAATAACTTTAGTAAATGGTGTTGCTGTTTAGTGGGATAAAAATACCCCAAGGCACTGCCAGTCCATTTACGTGCCACATTTAATATATCATCCCAACCATGTTCTCCATGACTTGCAGTAGGTTGTATTCAGGTGAGTCTCCTGGATCTTCCCCTTGGTACACCTTCCTTAAACCCAAGGATTATAGTCTAGGACCCACACACTATGCCCCTCTTCTAGTCTGAACAGCTCTGCTCACATGCCTCGGAATTCATAGACACTTGGTGCACAGCCAACCTCTCCAACCATCTGGGTCCTGCACACCTTGAGCCTGGGTCTAGCCAGGTGAATCCACATTGTCTTCTCTACCACTCTCCTCAAATTCTAAGTCGATTCCCAAACTCCTGACTAGGATTAGGATGCTTATCTCATGAACCTGTCTAGCCCACTGTGTCCATCAAGCTTCATCTTCACTACAGCGTGTGACAAACCTTCTGATCCAACATAGACCTCATATCTTGTGCTCTGCCTCAGCCTCTGTATCCACATTAGACACGAACTAACCAAAGAAGCTAACATACCCAGTTTTATTACTAGTCCCAAATCTATAAGCCCTCTAGAAATTTATTTTCATGAGAATTAGCCAGATAAATTCCAGGATGAAGAATTTTAAAAAGTGGTTATAAATTTCCCAAAAATTCAAAGCGATTAAAGACACGGCTCAATGAACTTATGAAGAAAAAATGAAGCTAATGGTATACAAGAAAACACAAACATAGGGTGACTGAAATGATGGCGACAATCCAGGATAGGAAAACTGAATTTAGTAAAGATGTAGATACACTAAGGAGAACTCAAACTAAAATAGAATGGAATGAAAAATTCAACTAGGAAACTCAAGAAGAAATCTGATGAGTAGAATGAATCATGCAGGAAAAAGAATATCAGGATAAAGAAGAGAAACTGGATCAAACAATCAAAAATATATGAAGAAAATTAAAACATGGTAAAGGCATATATAGGTAACATAAGACACTATGAAAAGATC
The DNA here is from genome assembly GCA_028555095.1 of Dicrostonyx torquatus. Classification (NCBI taxonomy): domain Eukaryota; kingdom Metazoa; phylum Chordata; class Mammalia; order Rodentia; family Cricetidae; genus Dicrostonyx; species Dicrostonyx torquatus. Next base: position 11,936,506 of record JAQHUG010000019.1, on the reverse strand, counting down.
CAACTTTTGAGTAATTGCAATTGATGAGTGAGAAGTCTAGCTCAATGGCACAGATCAGATCTTCAAGGAGGCTAAAAAGAAACCTTTACTAAACTAAGGAAACACACAGATAGAAGAAGCAGATAACACAATATACAAAAAACCCACAAGTTATCCATGTTATATCATAATTAAAACACTAAAGAATATATAACAAATGGTATTGAAATCTGCAAAAGACAATCAGGTCATGTGGAAAGGATAACTCAAAAGAATAACAGCTAAATCTCAGTGGAAACATTGAAAGACAGAAGGGACTAGAATTTGTGCTATGTAAAGTATTTAATATTTTAAAATAGGATTATCCAAACACTGGGCTTCCCTAGGGCACATTAGACAAAGAAAAATTATCTTGGAAAATATATAAACTTATCATTTGGGATCAGCTGGGTACTTACTGGTTTGCTGGATACCTTTTCTCAATCCCTTCCATTTTGTCTAGGTATTGGTTCATTTTTATAAAAATAGATATATATCACTTGTAAGATCATGGTGTTTGCCCATGGTGCTCTAGATAACACCCCTGACCTAGAATTTATATGGCACAAGATTCTTTGAAAGTCTTTAGTTGATGCTTTATTCTGATAAGTAAACAGTCAGGCCTCTATGAACAAGTGTGGAAGTAAGATGGCTTCCCTAATGTTATTCATTCTCAGCGACTCAACTGAGTTTCTTTTTTTGTCTTAGACATTCTGAGATCACTATCTCCAAAGGGAGAGACTGTCACTAAGAGACACATCACAATCCCTGTTGGACTTTATAAGCTAACAATTGTTTCTCAAGTGCTCCATGCTACTCCTATATATGAATAGATGGCAAAAAGTTAAGCTAGCATGCCACCAGGTTCTCCAGAGCAGAATAATACAAGGGGGCAGGCAGGAAGGAATATATATGATGCCCTATCAATCACTTGATCACATCTTGGTAGTCTTTCTTATTCCACTGTTGTACAACAAATACCATCTACTATGCATTTCTAAACATTAGCAGTTCCCTTTACACAGTCCTGGAACCCGGAAAGTCCAAGATTAAGATATCAACCACTTCAAGGTCTAGTGGGGAAAGTCACAGCTTCCACAATGGTGCCTCTTCCTGTGTTATACATGATCAAAGACTCAGTGGAAAGGGGTATTGCCTTTTTTTCTGAGAAGGTCTTGGTGACCAGGCCTGGAAGAATAGAACCTTCAAGGATAGTTTAAGTTACACACCAGGATTGAAGACTTTATTCTTTCATTTCTGTAAAGATGACTGGGAAGTTTCCTATTGTCAATCAGTTTCAGTTTCAAGAAACAACAACATTCAAGCTCATTCCTCTTCCTCACATTAGCCTATAACCAATATTTGATCACATGAGAAAAGAATACAGAAGTGCCTTTGAGACAATAAAATTATGTAGTGTATGGACAACGAAGCCACGTGAAACCACTGAAGTTCATCACCATACCCTCTACCTAGATCTGTTTCCTGAAACACCCTTCTCTGGGCATTGACTCCCAAAGCACACCTTAATTAGCTTTCTTCCCTAATACTCAACCTGAAACTGCAGTTCTTGTGGAATCTATTCTTCCAGACATTTATTGAACTGCTGTTACTCAGATATTCTGGGAGTATACTGCATTAGATTACATTTTTGTTTGCAAATTCTGAGAACTTCTGGATCCCAAAGCATGTTTAGAGCCAAAACTTTTAGATAAAGATTTGTGATCCTTTATACAAAACAAAGAGTTGGTAAGGATTAGAGTGTGAGTGATGTCTACAATCAACACTTCTTTCCCTATGCATTCACTCTTCATTGAAGAAAATTAGCCTTTCTGTATCCAATAATTGACTACGTAATCTTGTCCAGCCTTTACTCTTCAAGAGAGTTTGCCCTTCCATTCATAAAATTTACATGCACATGTTAAAAATATGATATCCATCTTAATGGCTTTTCAGTTATAATTTGCAGAATATATTTATCAACATACTTGATAAACAATGTGTAAAACTTTCCCAAGGAATACAGGACGACAGAGAGGTGGTTCAGATGGTGAAGTGCTTGACATGCAAGGTGAAGACCTGTGTTCAGATTTCAAATATCCTAAGAAAAAGCTCAGTGCGGCTGCATAAGTGGCAACCCCAGTGTGAGAAGGCCCTAAGCCTTGCGAGCCAGCTGGCCTTAAACAAGTGACTAGCTTCGGGTTCAGTGAAGAATTCATTCTCAAGCAATAGAAGAACAATTAATGAAAACACCTAAGGTCGTCTTCTCTCTCATCCCAACCCAACACTTGTCTTTATACAGCAGCATTTGTACCAACACACACCTTGACATAATTATTCACATACTCCAAATGAAGCAACTAAAGCAAACTATCCTCCACTATTAGTATAAGATCACCTAAACTTTATTCTTCAACTTGTTACAGTCATTGCTCAGCAAGGGAAGACAGTAGTCACTGGAACAAACAGTGACTAGCATAATTTATTTTGTCTACATTTCTCCAAAGGACTGCATCTGTGGAAATAGCATCTGTTTTAAAATTATCTGGCATTATAGCTCCATCAAGTGGCAAAGGTGACAAGAAACGTTAAGGCAATTTCTCTTAGTTCACAGATGCTTTAATTTTATGCTACAGCTTTTCTCGAGGCCAAAATAAGTTTTTATTCATTTATGAGCCTCCCCTAAGTTATTTTTTACTTGGTAATTCTGATCATGTTATCTCTACACAGTTATTTTAGATTTCTTTGTGTGGAAATGGAAGCAATTCTAGTGTTTACATTTTGACTATTTGACTACCATAAACTTCCACTTGTCAATGGATGTGGCTAATTCTGGGCTTCATATCTTTAATAACTTGTGGCCTAGACATCTGGGTCTTTGCATGTGGCTGCTTCTAGGAGACATATGGTGTGTATACAGGTCCTCCCAGAGCCACAGACTGAGTCAGAAAGAGTAATGGAGCACAAGATGCAAGTCTGTTATTTTGCAACTTAATTAATACCCAAAGGAACATTGCATCATTTCCCCCTGATCTCTACATCCATTAGCTATGAACCACTTGGTGTAGCCCCCCCCCCACGAGGTGGGATCTTTGGAGTCATCTTAGAGTTATTCCACAGGTTACCTTTCTGAAGTGAATACGCAACCTATAAAATTAATTTACCTTAAAATAATTTATTCACAGAAACTATGATCTTATCATAAATAACAGAGTTTAGTATGTTTATGTATCATTCAAATATGACCTCCTACATATAAGCTCATCAGTTATTTCTATAATCTTTGAAAAGGCCTGATGGTATTAAGATTTTTTGTTTTTTCCATTTACACTTGTCTTTGAGAATTTTCTACATGTAAACATATTCTGATAATATTCACCCCTTGCACACTGTCCTCAATTTCCCCAATTCCTTCTCATGTTGTGCTCCCAACCTCAGGTATTCTGTTTATAACTTACTGAGTTCAGTACCACTGCCTATGTGTGCATGGGTATAGGACAATTGACGGTGAATCACATCCCTGTCCCTTCGAAAAAATGGCTCCCTTAGCCCAGCAGCCTTTGACAACCAATGTTTCCTCAACTAGTTGTGAAGGTCCATGGCCTCCTTCACTATCTTCATGGAGTTTTAACTGACTTTATTGTGTGCATGAAACTAAAGCCACTCTGATTTCACAAGTATATGACTCTGTTACATCCATAAAAAAAACCTTGTATTTCAGAAGGCTCCCTAATCTCTGGATATAACAGTCTTGCCCATCCTCAAAAGGAGAAAATGAAAAGAAAGCAATGGGTTCAAAGAGAAGAAAAGGCTCAACATAATTTTTTGCCATAAATCACAAGTTGTAAATTTGAAGTAAAAAAAAGTTCATTGGAAATAGAAATTAAAAGCTGAATTTTAGCAGTGGTTCTGTCCTCCACTACTCTGTGGCTATATTCTATAACAAACGCAGTGAGAGGCTTCTGTTTCTCCCACAGAAGCCCAAGGTCAAACTAGCACTAGGTACAACTGTTGACAGTGTCTTTTTCATCCTCAAAAGTGTTCAGATTTGGATGTTAATTATATTTTTAGTTTAAATTTAAGACTACTAAAATTTTACAAACAGTTAAAGAATGTGACATTTTGAAAACTTTGGGAATGTATTCTTCCATCAATATCTTTATGTGATTCTGGCATGGCTATAGATCTAATAATTACTGTTGTAAATGAAGACATTAGACAAATGAATACATTCCTTATATTAGAATTGCTTGGTGTTACAAATGAAACTGGTAATATTACAACTTCGTATTCTATCTTTAAATACTGTTACAATAATAGATTCAGTAAAAAATAGAAAGCTTCTATGGAAAATTTAAGAACAGAAATGTTAAAATAATGTCACCATGTAGGGGCTAGTGAGATGGCTCAGTGATTAAAAGCACCTATTATTCTTTTAAAGAATCCTGATTCAATTGTCAGCATCCAGATGAGGGATCACATTCCAAATTCATGGATCAAATACCTCTTCTGACCTCCATAGGTACCAGCCATTCACATATAATATATTCATACATCCAGGCAAAACACTCATACCCATTAAATAAATTTTAAAATGTTTTACTATTATCATGTATTTTTCTCATGAATAGATCACTCACATCATTTATTTGACTCCCACACACATGTTCAGGCAGAACCTTAAATATTAATTATAATAACACCATAGTTTAGTCTTTACATTTAAATGTGCAATGTAATATGTTGTAAGTTCTTTTGTCAAAAATAGTATTTCCTCTAGATAGCCTAAAAAGTTGCAAAATATTTTAAGCTATATTTACTAAAATTTGCTACACAGTTGAATTTCTGTGTTATCAATAAAGCACATTGACTTGTAAAACATGCAAAGAACAAACAATAAACATTTTGAAACATACTAGGAATTAAATGCATTGAAAAGATCAGAAAGAACATTCAAATTTCCAGACAACACAATTGCACTAAGAATGAGTTTGCTTTGCTCTATAACCAGAAGAGGGCATGCTTGCATACTTTTTTAAAAGTCTAGAAGGAAAACATTGGTGGAGAGAGTGCTGTCCAGTAGTAATGAATTACAGCATACAAGAACTGAAATCCCTTAAAATTTATTTTATATATATGCATTGTTCTAGATGTTGGCAAGATAGTGCTTAACAAGATAAAGTCTCTAGTATTAAATATCTTATGTTCTATATTATAAGACACCAGTATTTAGCATGGCAGACAAAGGAGAAGTAAAGAAGATAAATAAAAACATAAATACAGGCCCCTCTCTCTCTCCCCCCTCTCCCTCTACCACTACCCTCTGATAGCAAACATGCCTCCAGAATACTTGCCTTCCCCAAAGAACTATTTTTCCTATGTTGCAATCAGTTCCTATTTAGCATGTACTCTTTACTTGTGATAATTCCATCCAGTGCCACTGCTGTGCCCTTGGTGCCTCACCATGCAACTGAATCCTTGATTGCTTTCCATGGTCCAGTCAAGTTCTCCTTATTATTCGTGATGCCTTCTAGTTTAAAAATGTAGCCCTATAATCTATTTTCTTAAGTCAATTCTAGATAATTCCCAAGACTACATGCTGATTTGTTAATGATATTAAAAAGGGAAAACATTAATAAGAAATACATTAATAAGAAATACACAATAATCATTATATTAAATTAATTTGAAGAATGCTAAAAACATTAGGATTGAGTATGTCATAATATAACATCCATACTGTGTACATAGACATGGCCTTTTTTTTTATAAGCTCATATGTCCAACTATGCTATCAATGATTAATCTTCTGAAAACCAAAGAAAAGGAATAGATTGAGTAGGAGATTCTCATTCACTGTTACAGACTTGCCATGAATTGCTGTTCTGCAGTAGCAAATCAATACTACACTTCCATCACCATGTTAAGACAGACCCCATCAAAACACAGCAGAGCACAGTGGCTACCACTTATGGCAGTATGGTGTAGGAAAGTTATTTGGCACTAGAAGTGTAGGACATACTCAAGCAAGATTTATTTTTTTATCTACTATAAATTGTATCTCTTTATGTAGGCCAGAAGCACAGATACTCACAAGTCTTTTCATCAGTCTTGATCCCTCACAGCATTTGCCTTTTCAACTAGCATTCAATTTATTCTAGCATACACACAGACACACACACATGCATGCATGCACGCACACATGCACACACAAGCATATGTGCATGCAGAGGTGTGTGACCAGAAGAGATGATCTAATCATTTAAAACTGTTACTACATGCATTTTAGTTACCAGAGGCTACTCGGTCGTTCCCTGCCTACAGATCTGAAATACTCACACAGAAACTATATTATTTAAAATACTGCTTGGCTAATAGCTTAATTGTATTGATACCTAGCTCTTATGTCTTAAATTAACCCATTTCCATTATTTTATATTTTACCACAAGGCTCATGGTTTACTGGCAAGGTTCCGGCACTTTTGTTTCCTGTGGTGGCTATATGAGGTCACTCTGACTCCACCTGCTTTCTCCCAGCATTCAGTTTAGTTTTCCCACCTAGCTCTATCCTGCCCTATCACAGGACAAAGCAAACTCTTTATTAACCAATGGCAATAAAATATATTCATAGCATACAGAAGGGAATCCCACATCACCTCCCTTTTGTGTCTAATTTTAAAAAAAAGGTTTGAAATTTAACATAGTAAAGTCACATGTAACAAAACAGGTATCAAACAAGAATTACAGTTACAATATTTATATCTATTTCATTTTTATTATAACTAAGAAAAACTATAATTATAACTATCTATTCTTCAACTCCATCAAAGACTCCAGAAGGGTATAATATTACCTAAGAGAATAGGAAGTGCATTGTAAGCAACTTGCAAAACTCTCAAATTGGCAAAAATATCTCTTTGCCTGAACAGTCACCGAGGTTCCTCTATAATATTGGGGCACCCATCTTCAGTCTACAGGCCCATAGTATCCAGCAGACTTCTTCATGAAGCAGAAATTTTCAAAGCTAATTTCACCCATATTGGCAGTTTGTCAGTTACTTTCTTCTGTGTCTTGCAGAATGTCTGGCAGACTTTTTCTGGAAGCAAGAACCCTTAAGTTTGTTTCACCTTTAGGCAAGTTCAGTAATCATTTTTCTGTGGACCCTACATGTCCAGTTCCTACAGCATGGCATCAAGCACTCTAGGCAAGAGCAGTTTCTTGCCCAAATGGCTAACCAACTCCATAAGGAGCCTCTTCAATGCCCATCATCTTCTTGAAGTTGATGGGAGCTGTCAGGAGCAGACTTGTCTCATTGTAATGAAAAGTTTAAGTCTTAAAACATTTTAGAGTTAGTCTTTGAAAGGTTTGAAGAATACCTATCTAATTGAAATGCATCTCATATATCTAGAAAACCTAACTAACATGAATACAATCTTGACTATTATAGATGACTATCTATTAGCCTGTATTTCTTAATTTTATATAGTATTTTTAAATGAGCTGCACAAATACAATACCTTAATTAAGAGCAGAAATGTACATATAACAAAATTGACCTAAAATTTGTATCAATAGACCAAGATCCATACTAATGCAGAGTATTCATATATTTAATATATTCCCCTTTAAATATAAACATTTATAAACAATCATTTGGGTAATTTGGGCATTGTTGTCTAGACTTCTTACTGCTGGTTTGGGATGCTGTTAATGAGGTCCATCTTGGGGTATCCTGTGTGGTAGGTCAATTTCAGCCATTTAACAACTAATTTCTTTTTCTCTTGCAGAAAAGCCACACATGCAATTCTGTCTCTCTCTATATATATATGCCTTGCAGGCTAACTTGCTCTTATGATTACAGAAGTTTATCCTTCTCTTTTCTCAACAGGAATAAAATGTTAGTAGGGCATAAGGACAGAAAGCAAATTCCATTGCCTAAACCATATTGTTGAATATGGTTTTTCTATATGTCTAAATCAAAATAATCATAATTCTGAGAAAATAATATTCTTTCATATAATTTAAATTGTGAAAAAGATAGTACCTATAAAAGGGTACTTTAACATACATTATAATTTAGTTTAGCAGATGCTTCCAAGAAATACTCAGCATGCAAAATGAGACTATATAGGTAACCTTATTTTATGAGGACAACATTTGAAATGAATTCCCTAACAAACAGTCAGAATGATGTGGTGTTGAAATATGACCTGGTTGGTCTTCTTCCAGTGCCACACACACAGGAGATATCACCTGTGCAAAGTGCTTTGGATGTCTAATTTGTTGGCAGGGACTCCTTTAAAACATCCAAGGAAAATAAAGTGTTTTTTGGAAGAAAATTAAAGTTTTATCTTAACTATAGGTCAACAAAATATGGGTGAGGTTAGGCAGTTTCTACATCAAAACATGTCACTTGAAGTCATCTGGTATAAATAATTTTGAACCCCTTTGTCATTTCCTAGTCTAAAATCGAAAAACTGAAGTATTTATTGTGAAGAGATAGAAGTCTGGGCATGATAATCTTGAACCATGAAAACATGCTATGAAAACATTTTAAAACATGCAAATTGCAAATTCAAGCAGAAGTTCTAGAGACCTTTGAGGACATTTCACTTAACATGGGTTAAAAATAGATTGCCTTGGAGTAAATATTTAAAGAAGAAGATGTAAAACAATGTGTATGTCAAGTAATTTATCACCTCTTCTAAAGGGCTATTTCAAGACTGTGAATTCAATAATTGGATTTATTTCAATACAGAGGAGAGAATCCTAAATACTCACCAGAAATTGGGGGTAGTTCAAAAAGTATTTATAAAGAAGTACCTCTCATTAGGATCTATAAATTAAAAGCAAGGATAAAATTAACTTGATTGCCATCTGAATTTTCCCACCTAATGCAAATCATTTTGCTTGAAGAGTCGAGAACACAGCAAACTTTTGAAGGCAACTAAGTTGTAGTGCCTCAACACCAGCTCTACTCAGTGAATGCATATAAAAGTTTTAGAAAAACAGGATGTGTGTGTGTGTGTGTGTGTGTGTCTAAATGCTATAGCCAACCAGGAAAATGAATTGTGAGATGCAAGAAAGGAATTCAGTTCAGCATGACTTAGTTAACCAGGTTGGTTCAAACTTTTAGAATCTGACACCAGACAGTTTGTTTAGTTTATTTAAGTACAGTGCAACTTTGGAGGGGGGGATCTTCCCTGATAACAATGATTTCAATTCCATGTACACAATAAAGCTTAAAGTGTGACTACATGGAAATTCCCTTGCAAAGTATGTGACCTCTATCACAAATTCAGTCTTTATAGCTTAGAGGACTAGGGTGTGAAGTGGTCTTTGAAAAAGATAGTGCAGAGGTCACCCAACTATAAAGTAAGTACATGTTATGTCCCCTTTAAGGCTAGGTTTTATTGATTGAGAATCAATGCTCAAGATAAGTGTCTAGAGAGGAAGAGTTTGTGATAAACATAATAGTCTGGGGGTGTGAGTGGTCCAACTATACAGCTAGGAATCTATCTATAATAATCAGGTTATTAACATTCACTCCCAGCCTTCTGGGTGGAAAACAGGGATACACCTTCCTTCTTCTGTTGAAGAGACAAGCCTGTATGCTTAACATTCCTAGATTTCTAGTGTTTATCTGTGACCGAGGTGACCTCATGCCCTGTGTAAATATGTGCTGTACAGGGCATAGCTGAAGTAATGGAGCTACTTGGGCCCCATAGAGCCCAGGAGATCATGAATCACCGATACTGAACACTGAATTATCTACATGGTTAAAATTTTGCTTTTCTTTGATTTCATTGTGACTATACCTGCTTCTTCCTTCACAAAGTAAGAAAATGGTTTTACTATTTTTTTACAGGAAACAACAGTTACAAGACTTTGAATATTTTAAAAACAATGTGAGCTTTGCCAGAGACATTGAATATTTTTAAAGTGTTTGAATGTTTAAAGGCTGTAGGAATTTTTAAAGTTCTACTATGTTTTATATTGTGATGATCAGACCATGGGATAAAGAAGGAAGAAAATGTTACAGTTTCATGGTTGTGTGTACGTTAGATAAACAAGGGGTCCTTTGCTCTGGGTAGTTGTTTGTTAACTTAACACAAGCGAGTGTCATCTAGGAAAGGGGAATTGCAGTAGAGAAAATCCCTTATTAAACTGGCCTGTAGGCAAGCTGTTAGGAAAATTTCTTGATTGATGTGGCAGTTCCATCCCAGTGTGGGTGATTCCTCCCCTAAGCAGATGGTCTCAGGCTGTATAAAAAGGAAGACTGAGTTAAGCATGAGGAACAAAGTAGTAAACAGCACTTGTCTGGGTTCTTTGCTTCAGTTCTTTCCTCTGGTTTCCTGCCTTGAGTTCCTGTCCTGTTTTTCCTCAGTGATAGACTGTAAACAGGAAGTATAAGATGAAATAAATATGTTCTTCCCAGGTTGCTTTTGGGAAGAACTATTTTATCACAGTCACAGAGAGCAAACTAGAATATAAATTCAGTATTAATACCTACTTTTATTAAATGGAATTGCCTATGAATTTAGAGACACTCCACAAATGCTGCAGAAACACTAAAATATAACTTATCTAAATTCAGGAATCTGCATGAAATTCAAAATTACGTCTACCTCTTCCCACTATGGGACCAGGAACCTGATTCTGAGAACATATCCCATTAGAGATTTCTCAGTTCTTGTGTTAGTAAGGGATCCTTTATACAGAAGGACACACACTGTGCAAATGTAAGCAGGATACAAACTCAAATCTTGTAACTCATGTAGGCATTTATAAGCACTGTCCACACAAACACAAGATGAGCATTAAATAGTTATTGTAACCACCTTTCCATGTCTGTTTATTTATTCTTGTTGGAATGAATTGAGGAATATAGGAGAGTTGTGTTCTATAAAAGGAGGCAGAAGAAAGAGCTAGAATTCATTGTTCTGGAATGGACAGGTTTCAGGATACCCTAAAAGACTAAAACACAGATACATGTCATTCAGAAGCATTTATAACAGAACATTTAACTCAATAATTTATTTTCAAATAAGTTAATAAGAAGCTATCCTCCAGGAGAGCATAGCTAAGAATAGGATTGTGAATAAGGTTAAAATCAAAGAAAAACAAGGTCTCAGCTACTGGTTTTTCAATCAGAACTCACAGCAATCTCTGAAATAGCTTCTGTGATTATAATTTTATAGTTTCTTGAGATAGTGGAGGGGGAGGTTAAAACAGGCTTATCAAACTAATTCTGCTTTTCAAAGGACAATTCTTTGAAGAAGGTAAGACCCCTTAGCTGTTTTGATCAACCCCTACATCACCTGGATGGTGTGTAAATCAGTTCATTGGGCACTGGAGAGAGCCCAATGTCACCTACTACAGTTTATCCCTTGTCCATGGTTTCTTTTATTAAGATAAAGCCATGCAGTAACAGCTTCTGCAAAATGCAGGTTAGTCATGCTTCCAGGGAAAACTTTTAAAAGGAGAGTTAGCACTTGGGTTTTAACTATGCTTTTATTTTTTTGAGTTATAGCATATTCATCACCTCCACTCTCCATAATATATTTTAGAGTACCTTCTCCTTGAGTTAGTTTAAAACCACCATTCATTATGAGCTTCTTCGTTGCCATCCTCATGAACCCATGGCTGTTAAAATTCAAATTTAGTTTCCAACTGTCACTATAAAATTCAAAAGACAAACTAAAGAATAGCTTTAGGACTCCAAACATTCCTCTTTGGCAGTAATATTTAGCAACATTCCTATGTGATTGTTCTGCTAATGTGTCAGTGTGGCAACTCTTCACTCACTTTTCTATTGGCTTGCAAACTTCAAAGCAACAACTGGAAGCTATATGATTGTCCTCCTTTTGAGTTGGAGCCCCTAGATAACACAGACTCTAGATATATGGGAACTTAAGTATTAAAACATTTAGTTGGGTTATAGAGACCTCTAATAAACAAGGTTACACTTAACTTTACCCCTTGGATGAACAACAGTTTTCAAGCTGTATCCTATGACTTCTGCTAGTTAGTGTTCAGAGTTTTATGCTATCTCCTTTTCTAGGTCATGGATTCTACCTTTGACTTGATTCTAACCTATATACTATGAAAATGTGATAGAATTTGGATATATTTTCCAAAGTTGATACAACACATTATCATAAACTGGGTGTGTTTTTTAGTTCAATGTAAATGCCCTGCTTTCTAGATCTGGCAGCTAGTAGCCCCAGATCAAGTTATCAGGCTTCCCTTGATTCTTCAAAGAAGGGAGTCCATTTGGTTTGTGACTGTCTCCTAGTTATTTCTGGTAATAGTTTACATTTTTTTTGGCTTGTAACTGCATCATTCCAACTTCTGCCTCCTCAATCACATGGCCATCTTCTCTGTTTTCCTGTGTCTTTCTTTGCCCAGCATGATGCTATCTTAACTAATTGTATCTGCAAAGATCCTATTACCAAATGAAGTGTAGACAGACATGAAATTTGGGAAGATTATTCAATAGGCACAGATGCTATCTCTGTGATTAAAGTTATCTGTGGGGGCATGTTGAAATAAGTAACCATTTGGAAAAATTCAAAGGATAAGAAACAAGCATTCTTCAGAAACTTGGGGAGACTATGAACAGCAAAAACAGGTCTAGCTGACAGCTAGAATTAACCGGGAGACTAGAGCTTAAAATGATAAAAAAAAAAAAAAAGAATACCTACCTGAGTGCAGACGCTATAGAATAAACACTGTCCCCTAAAATGTTGTGTTGAAATTCTAAACCCAATATTAAGAATGAGATGCTGTCTGGAATATTTCAGATGTAATACATTAGCTCAAAGAAAAATGTGTCTTCAATGCAGTGTGACTAAAGTCTCTGTAAGTGTGACTCTTGGAGAATATAGACATGTCTAAGTAATGCATCTATAGACAAAGGAATGGCAAAGGTCACCAAACTATCATGATACAGAAGATATAAAAATTTCTGCTACAGAATTTAGATGGAGTGTGGCTCATGATGACATTTTGATTTCAAATTTCTGGCCTCCAGTGCTGGAAAATAATTCATTTCTCTTGTTTTAAGCAACCTGTCTTATTGCATTTTGTATGCAGCCCTCAAGCTGAATATTATAAATTTTGAAACAATTTTCTCCAGTCATGCCTCCAAACTAAGAAACAATCTAGGATATGCTTTCACTGGATTTTACTGGACCTGTGCAGGATGTTAATCCTACATTCTGCCTAGCTGGAGATATAGCATTTGACACATATAGTGACCATTTAGATTTATATTTACTCTGTCTTCTGTATTTTGCCCACATGTGTCCATGTGCATCACATTTGTACTTGGTACCTACAGAAATCAGAAGA
>JAQHUG010000019.1:11873066-11900589 GCA_028555095.1 Dicrostonyx torquatus | reverse complement strand
TTTTTTTTCTAGATCTCTCAGGTGTGCTGTTAATTCACTAATGTGTGCTTTCTCCGTTTTCTTTATATGGGCACTAAGTGCTTGCTATGAAAGCAGTGCTAAGAGGACAATTTTTCTTGTGATTTTTGACATTCAAATCCCAATTAGGGTCTCCATCTACACTAGCCTTCTTTGACCTGCTTTTTCAATTTTTTTTTCAAATTTCTCCCAAAACCTATTTCCAAAGTTTCCACCACCCGTTTTCAGGTATATTAACAATGACTGCATGTCTTGAAATCAATTCTCGTTTTAGTAAGACATCGCTGATGCAACATACAACTTGTAGAAAAGTTGAGTTTTGGTTTTAAATTCATAGTTTCAGAAATTTCAAATGTCTTCTGCCTTCTGATATCATAGTATGCCATGGCAAGTGCTGTTGGTATGAGAGGCAATTCAGTGCTCGCTTCAGCGGCACATATAGTAAAATTGGAACAATACAGAGAAGATTAGCATGGTCCCTGTACCAGGATGACATAAAAATTCATGAAGTGTTCCATATTTAAAAAATAAAAGCAGGCAATTCAAACCGTGACATCACAGAAAGGAATAAATGAAAAGAGGAACCAGGATCCCAATATCTTCTTTAGGACATAACCTCAGTGATCTATCTTCTTCTTTTAGCCCTGTCTTACTTCATCCCCTATTGCTTGCTATGATAAAATACCCCACTGCTTCAGTTTTACCTCCCAGAACATGTATCTCTATTTGGGCTGGTTACATTTCATTGGGGAAAACTTATTGTCCTTTTACCAGCTTGTATCAATTTCAGATAGCTTCTTGGTTAAGGGTGACAGTGACTGTTGAAAAAAATTGTAAAAAAAAAATTCTCATTTCTTTCCCTACACCATGTTTTCTCAGATATGTAATGCCCCCTTTATAAGCTCCTTCCTCTCTCTTTACCATCCCAAGCTCCATATAATTTATTCTATCAGGTTTTAGTGCAACAAGAAGGGTTTCACCATGAGCAATCCCTTGATTTTACCAGAAATAAGAAATTCCTGTTTTGTATAAATTCCTCAAACAAAACATCCCAAAATATTCACAGAACAGATGAAAACAACCCTGCATTTAAATTATTTCTACCTCCCATCCCTAGTCCAACCCTTTTATCAGATTCTGCAGGCATCAGTTGAAAGGATCCTGCAGGCTTCGGTTGAAAAATGGTGATTACTCACCAATATTCAGGGCTCACTACTTTTTAAATGGAGCACACTTGTCCTAGAAGTGTGCTTATATATGGCCCTAATGTGTTGATGTATCATTAGGGAATGAAAATAGTCACTTATTCTTGGAGCAGCTTGACCAAGAGTAAGTCCAAATTTGATTTCTCCACATCTGTCTACTCTGCAATCTGGCCTTTTGGTTGTCCATGTGTTGTGTTACAGGTGTGTGATCTCTCTATACTACTGCCAGTGAGTTGTGACCACACACTATGGCTGTCTCTGTGTCCATCTGTAACAAAGAAAACATGGTGTAGGGAAAGAAATGAGGGATTTTTTTTTACAAACATCCTTAACAAACTTTTACAAGGGAAAAAGTTGCTTCAATGACTTCGACTCACCCAGAATAGCTTTTATGACCTAAAACAGATGTTATCAGCCTATGTACACATGTTGCTCCTAACAAGCATGTGATATTCATTGTTTAATATATCTTTCTATCTCTTGTTGCTTTCAGCAAATGACTACCAAGACACACACAAGAACGCACACTTTGTTCTGAGTCAGGCCACTGGAAAGGTCCATAACTCAGAATTAAACCTGTGCATTTATCTCTAGTAGCAAAAGTTGATTGCATGAAAAAATCTAAGGCATAGTAAAGTTGGTCACATTGCTTTTTTAAAGGTAAATTAATGTTAAACAAGCTGCTCAAATGGTAGGCTAGCAGGTTAAGTACACAGTCTTAAATCTAAAGGCATGTTATTAGCTTTGTTACAAGTCGGGCAAAAGTCCACTCTCTTTGGCAGCAAGAGACACTTTCAGAAAAATAAATAGCCACACCCTAGTCAACAACAGAGAACACAGATGAAAGTGGACTTCCACTGGCCTGTTTAAGCAGTCTTACTTCACACTTCTCTTTGAGTTAAACAAAACTGTACATAGAGTTTTGTAAAAGAAAAGCACTTGGCAGTTTTTAGGATATTTGGTAATGTAATCATAATTTTAATGATAATATTTAGTGCTTATAGTACAGAGAAGGAACATGAGGTTAATATTGGGGGAGCTGAAACTCTAAAACGTTCTTTGCTTACCTGTCAGTTACGTGCATGTCCAGCTTAAGTTAGACTCTACTTTAAAAATTTACCTGCTCCAAGGAGTGGATGGGAGGTGGGGTTGTGGAGGGGGGGAATGGGGAATGGAGTGGGAGGAGAAGAGGGGGAACTGTAGTTAGTATGTAAAATGAATTTTAAAAAGGAAAAAAGAAATTAAAAATTAATAGAGTGACTTTTATTGCATTAGTATTTGATTTAAATTTAGTTGTGTAAATTACTTCTCTACTCCTAAGATAAAACATGACTAAGACAATTTATAGATGTTTATTTCGGCTTCGAGAGGGATGTATCCATCATGGCATGGAGGCATAATAGCAAGTGGCAGGTGTGGCAACAGGTTCTAGAAGCTAAGGGCTTACATCTCAAACTTTGCAATCCCAAAGCAGACAGAGTGAACTAGGGATGGAGTTAGTCTTTAAACTCTCAAAGCTCATCCTCAGTGACAAAATTCTTTCAGCAAAGTACCTTTCCTAAACTTACCCAAGCAGTGGCACCTACTGGAGACCAGGGATTCAAGTGCTTGAGATTATGGGACAAGGAGAACTCATTAAAACCACCATGGAAATTGTTTCCTGGGAAGCTGCATTAAATTTCAAAGTCAGTGTAGACAGTGGTTTCATATTTTTCATTGAGTATGTATGAATAATTATAAACTGAAAAGTCAAAATTCAATTTTAAAACTTAATTTCCCTTTGCAATACATATTATAGAAACTCTGTGTTTCTTCAGCTCCTGGGTGGGGGAGGGGCGCATAGCATAATCCACAATGTAAATCTAAGAAACAAGCAAGTATCCAGATAAACTTGGCTTGGTTTACATATAAATGTATATAAGATTAGAATAATTGTTCTTTATGAAGCTAAATATATTTGTATTGTTAGAGAAACTAAAATGAATAGTGTTTTATATCCACACTATGGACAAAAAAACAATAGCTAAATTTACATTTGTCAGAACATGAATTTTCCAACCTACGAACATCTGTGCTAACTAGACACTTTGGTGATGGTGAAGATGACCTTTTAAGATGCCCATTCTTTACCTGTTTGCTCGTATTCTCATTCCTTCTACTCTTCAACTGGACTTTGGGAGCTCAGTCCAGTGCTCAGATGCAGGTCTCTGCCTCTGTTTCCATCATCTGATGAAGGTTCTATGGTGATATTTAAGATATTTGTCAGTATGGCTACAGGACAAGTCAAGATTGGGCCCCCTCTCCTCTATTGCTTAGAGACTTATCTGGGGTCATCCTTGTGGATTCTTAGGAATTTCTCTAGAGCCAGGTTTCTTGCTATAACCCTATAATGGCTCCCTCAGTCAAGATATCTCTTCCCTTGCTCTTATCTCTGTCCTTCCTCCATCTCGACTATCCCATCCCCTCTAGTTCTCCTCACCTCTCCCCTTCTTCCCTCCTCTTCCCCTTCCATCTTTCCTTCTCCCCCCAATCCTATGCTACCTATTTTGTCAGGTGATCTTCTCTGTTTCCACTTTCCAGGTGGGCAATCCTACCAAAAGCATTGCTTTTGCAATTCCCATCAAAATCCCAACACAATTCTTCACAGACCTTGAAAGAACAATAATCAACTTCATATAAGAAAACAAACAAAAAAACAGCATAGCCAAAACAATCATGTACAATAATGAAACTTCTAGAGGCATCACCATCCCTGATATCAAGCTCTATTACAGAGGTACAGTAATGAAAACAGCTTGGTGCTGGCATAAAAACAAGATATTGACCAATGGAATTGAATTGAAGACCTGGATATTAACCCACACACCTATGAACACCTGATTTTTGACAAAAAACTAAAATTATACAATAAAAAAGATAATATCTTTAACAAATGGTGCTGGCATAATTAGATGTCAACATGTAGAAGAATGAAAATGATCAAAACTCAGATCCAAATGGAGGAAAGGCCTCAATATAAATCTGACCACACAGAACCTGATAGAAGAGAAAGTGAGCACAGGAAACCTGTTCCTCAATATAACCCCAGTAGCACAGACACTGAGAGCAACAAAAAATAAATGGGACCACCTGAAACTGATAAATTCCTGTAAAGCAAAGGACACAGTCGATAAGACAAAAAGACAGCCTACTTAATGGGAAAAGATTTTTACCAACTCCACTTCAGACAAAAGATTGATCTCCAAAATATATAAAGAACTCAAGAAATTAGACATCAAAATAAAATAACCCAGTTAAAAAATGGAGTAATGAACTAAACAGAGAATTCTCAACAGAAGAATCTCAAATAGCCAAATGATACTTAAGTAAATGTTGAACTTCCTTAGCTATCAGGGAAATGCAAATCAAAACAACTCTGAGATACCATAAGATACCTGTCAGAATGGCTAAGATCAAAAACACTAGCTTATGCAGGAGAGGGTGTGGTGTAAGTGGAACACTCATCCATTGCTGGTGGGAGTGCAAACTTGTACAACCACTTTGAAAATCAGTATGGCAGTTTCTCAGAAATTTGGGAATCTACTTACCTCAGGATCCAGCAATACCTCTCTTGGGAATATACCCAAGAGATGCTCAATTATACTACAAAAAAATTTGATCAACTATGTTTATAGCATCATTAGTTGTAATAACTAGAACCTGGAAACAACCTAGATGCTAATCAACCGAAGAATGGATAAAGAAAATGTGGCACATTTACCCTTTAGAGTACTACTCAGCAGTAAAAAACAATGACATCTTGAGATTTGCATGCAAGTGGATGGAATTAGAAAACACTATCCTAAGTAAGGCAACCCAGATCCAAAAAGATAAATATGGTATGTACTCATTCATAAGTGGATACTAGCTATAAACAAAAGATATTGAGCCTATAGTTCATGATCCCAGAGCTATGTAATAAGGTGAACCAAAGAAAAATATAAAATATCTGGAAATTAGAAATGGACAGTATTGACTGGCAGGGTTGGGAGCATTGGATGGGAGGAGAGGGGAGGGTAGGAGGAGAAATGAGAGTAGAAGGGGAGGAGAGAGGAGAACGTGATATTTAAGATAATCATCAGTCTGACTACAGGGGAAGTCAAGATCAGGCCACCTCTCCTCTATTGCCCAGAGTCTTAGGTGGGGTCATCCTTTTGGATTCCTGGGAATTCCTCTAGAGCCAGGTTTCTGCTAACCCTTTCATGGCTCCCTCAATCAAGATATCTGTTTCCTTGCTCTCATCTCTGTCCTTTCTTCATCTTGACCATCCCATTACCTCAAGAGACCCACATTGGAGCACTGGACTGAGCTCCCAAAATCCAGTTGAAGAGCAGAAGGAATGAGAATATGAGCAAGGAGGTCAAGACCATGATGGGTTCACCCACTGAAACAGTTTTCCTGAGCTAATGGGAGCTCACCAACTCCAGATAGACTGGGAAGGAAAAAGCATAGGACCAAACTAGTTCCTCTGAATGTGGTTGACATTTGCATGACTGTGACGAGGATACACAGGTTTATTAAAGACCGAAATACACACAGATTACAATACCAGCCAGAGCCACTCCGGTGAAGTAGGCAATGTCTGTGATCCGCGCAGAGAGAGAGCTCCCCAACTGGGTTTGCCATTTTATACCTCTCCTGGGACCTGGTGATCCAGCCCCATTAATTAATTAGGTGGGTGGCAGCGGGGTGTGGTCACAGGCTGGGATGGTGAAGACCACACCCCTTCAGCATGACCGCTGACAGTGGCACCAGGATTTATCCCTACTGCTTGTACTGGCTTTTGGGGATCCTATTCTTTTTGGATGTATACCTTGCTCAGCCTAGATATAGTAGGGAGGGCCTTGGACCTTCCACAAGGCAATGTGCCTTAGCCTCTCTGAGGATTAAATGGGGGTGGGGTGGGAGGGTTTTTGGAGGGAATGGGAGGAGAGGAGGGAGTGGGAACTTGAATTGGTATTTTTTTATCTAATAAATTAAAGAAAAAAGACAGCTGAAACTAAACTTCAGAATTTCATGTTAATTCAAACTCACTCTTCTTCTTTAAAACACCCAAAATGTGGGTGCTCAAGGACCTTTTTGTATCATCATAAATAATAAAGATTCCTTTTCAACAAAAAACATGTTGAATATATAAAACAAATCAAGTCTTTATCCTAAGGATTTAGAGTGACTTGCTGCCTACCTGGTCACAAGTTGCAGACAGAAACCTGTGAACTTGTGCTTCTTTCTTATCCTGAAGCAATCATCTAAGGACACCATGGAACTTTTAAAGTGCCTTTCTTCAGACTCCTAGGCACGGAGAGTAATACTCCAAATGGAACAATACACAGCTTCTCCTCTGTGCTTCTGATGAAACCTGGTTGACTTCCACATGCCTGAATTTCCTGTAGACCTTTTAAGAACAAGCTTTCTCATTGTTCCAAATCAGCTTCTGCAAACAGCCGCAATGTCACAGTTGATATACAGCACCTAAGCGTACCTTTAATCCTTCTTCCTCCTGTCACCTTCCCCATCAATGAATCCTTCCCTGTGTTTAGTAGGAAGTTTTGGTTTGTGGTTTATAGCATTCTTTCTCTCTTATTCTTCCTCTCTCTTTCCAAACATTTCCCTATAGAAGCAGAAGTTGTATAAAAACACCTCTGCATATTGCTGTAATCTTCAGTTCCTGCCACTCCCGTCTTTATTTTAGTTCAGCACGTACTCCTGAGGCAATGGTAGTACTCTTGGAGGTTATTATCATCAAGCTTTCTAGATACCGGTTTTGCCATCTAGCCAACTCCTTCATTCTTGAAACTCCCTTCCCCTCTAGCTTCCTCATTCTCTTTTTCCTAAAACCTTCCTCTTTGAATCTGAAATATTTTAGTCTTTTTGTCTATGCCCATACTACTTCCTTCTCTGTGTTTTGAACATCTGAGGCTCATAATTTCCATATTTTCTTTCCAGCCACCCTAAGTCCTTCACCCCATATTTCTTCTCTGTGAATGCTTGTGTGATTGTTGACATTAAAAATGCACACACTTTCCCTCAGATCCAACAATAATCATCCTTGCTTAGCTGTTTTTTTCCCCATTTCTGTCCTCCTTTCAACTTTAACAAATGCTGAGACAGTCTTAGACCCTTCATCTCACTCCCTTTAGTGCTAGCTTTAATTAGCCCAGGAATCCTCTTTTCCCTTAGGTGCCATGAATCCTCTTTACTGCCATTCTTTTTTTCCTTTACAGAAAGATCTGGCACCAGAACCTGAGTCTGGTTATTTCTCTATTTGCTGGCATTCTTGGTTTTAATTTTATTTTTATTTTGTGAAAAAAATTTAAATTTATTTGCTTATTCACTCATATATTTACTAATTTATTTTGCAGTGCTGGGCATCTCAGTCAGTAATGTGCAAATTCTTGGCAAAAATTCTACCATTGAGCTACAGCCCCACTTAAGTTTGCATTTATAGCATTCACATATGCCCATTGCTCCTATTTGGGGCAAGTCCAAATTAAACCAATCCAAAGACACCAACCATGAAAACATCCACTCCTTAGAACTCAAAGTTGTCCTTTTGTCTTTGTTCACTATGCATTTGTATATCACTTGCTTTTCTTTGGCATGTAGCATGTAACTTACAGGTGCTTTATTTCTTTTTTCTTTTTTTTATTGTTAAAAGAAAAACTTACATTTACTCCCCTTCTCCCAGCTCCTCCCGCACCCCAATACCTACCCCACCACCCTCCACCTGCTTCCTTAAGATGGGGCAGGATACCCTGCCCTGTGGGAAGCCCAAGGCCCTCCCCGCTCCATCCCGGTCCAAGAAGGTGTGCATCCATATAGAATAGGTTCCCAAAAAGCCAATACATGCAGAAGAGATAGGTCCCTGTGCCATTATCATTGACTTCTGGGTTAGTCCCCATTGGCAGCCACATCCAGAGAGTCCAATTTGGTCATATGCTCATTCATTCCTGGTCCAGTTGGATTTGATGAGCTCCCAATAGATCAAGCACACCGTCTCAGTTGGTGGGCCAGTCCCTCATGGTCCTGACCTTCCTGCTCATCTTCTCCCTCCCTCCGCCCCTTCACTGGACCCTAGTAACTCAGTCCCTTGCTATGATGCAAATGTGGGTCCTTGGCTCCATCCCCATCCGTCATGTGAAATCTCTATGGTGACGATCAAGACATTCAACAATGTAACACCATGGGACAAGGTCAGTTCAGGCACCCACTCCTCTGCTGCCCAAGTACCTAGCTGGGGACATCCCTGGGAACAACTAGGATCCCCTCTAGAGACAAGTCTCTTGCCAATCTTAAAATGACCTCCCTTAATGTAGATATCTTGTTCCCTTCTCCAATATCCACCCTTCCTCCATCTCCACCATCCCCCATGTTTTCTCATTTTCGGAGAATCTGCTGCTGCAGTGCAGAACACTCTCCAAATACTTGTCTTTACTGTTCCTGGAATGCTTCTTTTTTATTTTTTGGTTTTTCGAGACAGGGTTTCTCTGTAGCTTTGGAGTGAGTCTGTCCTGGAACTAGTTCTTGTAGACCAGGCTGGTCTCGAATCTAGAATGCTTCTTGATCACTCATGACAAATGAAAAAAGGATTATGACCCAAAGGCTTTTGCTTTCTGAAAATATGACAAGAAATAAAAATAAAATAATTAGAAAACTCTGTCATATTGCTTGAGACTCATTTTACTTTTCTCTGAGATTAGGCATGATTCTATTTTTACTGCTCAGACTATTGTTTTTCTCAACTAGCCAAGTGATCACTAGGGCACAAAGGCATTGCTCTGAAGGGCACAGGCTTCAAGGAAGGGACACTGATATTTTAATCAGATCAGAAGAGAGAGAGAGAGAGAGAGAGAGAGAGAGAGAGAGAGAGAGAGAGAGAGAGAGAACTGAGCCTGTCACTCTTGGCCTCTGTGCACAGAAATGCCAGAAAAAGCAGGCCAACACTCCTAAGACTTACCTCTGTCTAGGCACTAATTTCAGTGAGAGAATGAAAAGGATGCCACACAGCCATCTGTGGCAATTTCATGCTTGTGTGCTTGTGGAGAACTTTTGTAGGAAAGCTGTAAACTATGGTTAGGGCAGTGTGCACAATGTTCTTCCCACAAGGTGGCTTTCTAGAAAGAATTGCATAAACTATGATAAATTAATGCACTTGAAAGGAACTGCCATGAAGGGAATGCCCTGGCATGTCCTCATTGTGGAAAAGGCAAAGGCCTTGGAGTAATATTCTTGGCTCTTTTTACATGAGCAAACATGATATGACAGATCACCAGGTATACTATGTCCTTGTACTTGTATTTGCTTAAACTGACTGCAAACATCACTTCATGTTTTGTTTGTCTTAATAATAAAAATGAGAATTGCTTCGTTCACACTACTTTTAAGCTCAAACGAGTGGAGTCCAGTGGCTACCACACAAAGATATTTTGGTATATCCTTTGATCCACAGATATGTAGCCTTGCTGGCCAGGGTAGATTGACACATAGTAACTAACATGGATTATTTATTATAGAAGAGCATGAGTAACTGGAGGCAACTGTGGAATAGTTAATAGTGTCTATGCTCCACAACACAGAGCTAAGGTATCTAATCCCATCATTTAAAGAAGCACAATCAAATATCAAAATTAAAGATCACAATTTGGGGCCCTAAAAGTTCTTAAAGTTCTGATGAAAACTGAAAGTGTTATATCCTGCAATCTATAGAATATCACAGTAAGTTCAAGGAAAGGTTTCAACTTTAGTGTCTACAGTCCTTTGTGAGGCATGTGTTCTGCTTAGCCCTCAGTGAGTCACAAAACTCATTTGAACTTAATTCCTAGTTTTCGAGTTGTATCAGGTTTCACTGAATTTTTCAGGTTCAATATTATCAAGCCTAAGGTCTGTAATGAAAAGCTTCGCAAAATGAAGGAAATATGATCAGCCATAGAGGCCTCTGCTAAATTTTTATCATTAAGGGCTGTTCTCATTTCAGACAGAAACTTATCTGAATAGGTCAGAAACATAAAATTCTATAGAATGTATAGAAGGCACCAGGAATTTTCATCATTACTAACTTTACTTAAGAGCTCTTTTTCTAAAGGCAGTCCCTCTTCCTGTGGCGAGTGGACAGCGAGTGGTCGAGTGGTCCCTCTGTGATGGTTCAACACTTCTTTCTTCTGTCAAAATTATCACTATCCACAGTTGGTGTTGTCTAAACATTTTGCGTGATATATGACAAAAGAGCCACAACATAATAACTTTTTAAATTCATATTTCTCTTCTTAATCATTGCTTTAAAAATTTTACATAGTTCTTTTTCCTCTTGTTCCTAATAGAGATATCTTTATTTAGCTTGGATACTTTTCATTTTCTATTGGCTCATTGCTAAGGTGGTTTGTGTCCACATCTCCAAATGCTGTTCTCCAAATTGACTCTATTCTGATGTCATCTATTCCATCCAAAAGAATCTAGTCCAGAACATGGGAATTGATAAAATGGTTTATACACTCCATGATGTGTGATATCACATCCTTCCAAGATGAGGACAGGCTTATTTGAAAAAGAAGATTTTGAAAGGATCCTATTGAATATGAAATAGTTGGAATAAGACATTATTGTAGTAAGAACCCTAGGCAAAAATAAAGACATTAAAGTAACAGCTTTTCAGAGAAACAGAAAATAATTCTTAGAATAGATTTAATATAATATATAGTTTTAAAAAGAAGTTAAAATAAAAGATCATTGATTTTTTAAAATTAAATTACAACCTCTTTAGGTAAGTTAATACATGCAATTGAACAGATATTTTGATACTGTATGTTCTTGAGTATAAGGAAAATTAAATAGCTCTCTTCAGTGACACTTAATAAAGCAATGAAATAGTAAGTAATCCATTGTCTGTTTGGGCACCTACAGTATTCATATAAATTGAATATACCACTAGCTGATAGTGTTCTATTCAGTTTAGGTTTAGTTTAAAGAAAGGGAACAATTAACTATTGATAACTAGCTCAAATAGTCCGATATTTTTATGACATTATTTGCTTGTTTTAGATACTTTGTATTAATACTATTAAGTCAAAATGAAATTCATGGAGAAAGCAATGACTGGGCTCAAGATGCACATGATTAATATTTTTTGTAACATAAATTTTCAAGTTTATGAAGGCAAGTATTTGTCTTGAAGATATGGTATAAACCTTACAAATTACACCAGTTTCAATTGCTCTTAGAGAACTTTCTACTAACATATTAAAACTATCTGCAGCACAGAGAAACATAGAACCTAAAACTTGTTCCATCACTTTTCTATTCTATATTCTTTAATCATGTTAACATTAATGTTTGTGCTTTATAAATAATTTTGCTCCTTCTAACAACATATTGATGAATAGAATCCATGTGTTTAATATATCCTAGAATCTTCTTAATTTCACAAAATCATTTATCATCCGGACTGAAAACCTTACAATCATCAAGGCTTATCCTCCATCCCTATGCAATCTTTACTTGAAAAAATGTATTATATTTCCACAGGATTATAAATCCCTAGAGGAATCAAAGCACATGCCTGACTGAAGAAAATACTTTGTTATGATGTATGCTATGTAAACTTTTCTATTTGTCTAGTTATTCATTTAGTATCTTATATCTTATTGAAAATAGACTCTTCTCTCATACAATACATCCTAACCACAGTTGCCCCTCCCTCCACAGCTTTCAGCTCCCCACCATCCCTCCTTCTGTCTCCCTTCAGAAGAGAGCAGGCGTCCAAGATATGTCAGCCACACAGGACAAAACAAAATACAATTAGACAAGGCGAGAGCCCTCATATCAAGGCTGGACAAGACAACCCAATAGGAGGGAATGAATCCCCAGAGCAGGCAAAAGAGTCAGAAATACACCTGCTTCTACTGTTGGGAGTCTCACAGGGATACCAAGCTATCAACCATAACATATAAGCAGAAGACCTGGTGCAGATCCGTGTAGGGCCTGTGTTTGCTGCTTCAGTTTCTGTGAGTAGTTAAGTAGGTATACCTTATTCTCCTGGTGCCTTCCATCCCCTATGAACTCTACAATCTTTTCTCCTCTTCCATTGGGTTTTCCAATCTCTGGGGGTTGGAACCCAATAGAGACCTCCAGTTTAGATTCTCTCTCTACATAGTGTTTGGTTGTGGGTCTGTATCTGCTCCCATCAGTTGCTGGATGCAGCCTCTCTGATGCCAACTGGACAAGGCACCAATCTATGAGTACAGCAGAATATCACTAGGAATCATTTCATTGTTTTTTTTTTTTTGGCCTTTTCTCTTAAGAAGATGTCTTAAAATCTATTTCAGTTTAACTTATTTTAGAGATGATGGAACATAATTTATTAACCATATATAAAACCTTTCTTATAGAATGACATTACAATTGATTAAACTTGTTTCGAAATTCAAGGACAACCCACTTTACTTGGGCATATGGCTTTAAACTATAACATAACTACAGGGAAAATTTCTACTTTCCAGCATGATCTGATTGTAAGTTTTGGTGTATGATAGTGTGATAGTCCTAATTTTTCTCCATAGATAATATGAAACACATCAATAATTAAGTCTTCCCCTCTTGAATGCAGAAAATTCTGCTAAGGTAAGGCATAAGTACTTCATTTGGTTGTAATATTCATAGCAACAATTTAGGTATATACATGAAAGTACCGTGGGTCACTATGAAGGACTGAGTTATTTATGTACAGATATTGTACTTACAGTTAGCTATATTCTGGTAAACTTGATCTAACTTCAAAATACTCTAAGTTGAAAATGAATTTAAAATACACCCAAACATCATAGTTTAGCAACTAGTATGCCTTAGGGCATTGGTTCTTTTATGCCTGCTAACCTTGGCTCACTGGGCTGGCACCTGGAAAAAGGCATCATATTCAATATTTCTAGCCCACGGAAGGCTCAAATTAAAAACTCAAGTAGTATTTCCCATTGAATTAAAATGTCTCTCATACCATCATATAATTAGAAAAAAAGTTTAAAAGCCTATTGAAATTTTTTGCCTGCTTAATAATTTTTTCTGATAAGCCATAAAGTTGGGGCAGTAAGTCACAAATTGAGGAACATTTACCACTTAATTTTTTTATTATTGTTTTTTTATTGTTAAAAGAAAAATTTACATTTATTCCCCTTGTTCCCAGCCCTCCCGCTCCCCCACTACCCCACCGCCCTCCCCCTGCTTCCTTAAGATGGGGCAGGATACCCTGCCTTATGGGAAGCCCAAGGCCCTCCCCCCTCCATCTCGGTCTAAGAAGATGTGCATCCATATAGAATAAGTTCCCAAATAGCCAATACATGCAGAAGAGATAGGTCCCAGTGCCATTATCATTGGCTTCTCAGTCAGTCCCCACTGGCAGTCACATTCAGAGAGTCCAGTTAGGTCATATGCTCATTCAGTCTTGGTCCAGCTGGATTTGATGAGCTCCCAATAGATCGAGCACACTGTTTCTGTTGGTGGGCCAGTCCCTCACGGTCCTGACTTCTTTGCTCATCTTTTCCCTCCTTCTGCTCTTCCCCTGGACCTTGGTAGCTCAATCCCTTGTTCTGATGTGAATGTGGGTCTCTGGCTCTATCTCCATCCATCATGCGAAATTTCTATGGTGACGATTAAGATATTCAACAAAGTAACTATGGGACAATTTCAGTTCAGGCACCCACTCCTCTGCTTCCCAAGTACCTAGCTGGGACCTCCCTGTGAATACCTGGGATCCCCTCAAGAGACAAGTCCCCTGCAAATCTTAAAAAGACTCCCGTTAATGTAGATATCTTATTCCCTTCTCTAATAACCACCCTTCCTCCATCTCCACCCTCCCACAACTCCAGGCTCTCCCTGGTTCTTCCTTTCTCCCTTTCTACCCCTTCCCTTTTACCTATCCCCTCCCCCAATCCCAACCCCCACCCACTTAGTTTTTTAAAAGTATAAGTACATCAGTGTGAAACAATGTGAAATACATAACTCCTCTCTATCTGTATCCATAACTTTAAGGCATAGAATTTCTAAACTCCAGAAATCTAAAGTGAAAAATATTTTTTTTTGTTTACATGGCTGTTGGCTCCTATATATGAGTAAGTCTCAGATGGGTGCTGGGTGCTGGTTGTCCTCAAACATGTGGTTACAGCCTTCACAATTTCACCACCTCTCAGCCTCTTACCCTTACCTGCAGATAAAGGACAATGGCTGGAGATTTGATTAATCATCAATGACTTGTTGGGGAATCAATTTTGTTCCTATAACTCATTCATTTTAAGAACATGCCTTCAAAAATCACTCTACATTTTGCATTTCCACTTCTACAACTTCTTTAAATAAACTATTCCCCTGTTTTCATTTTAACACTTAAAAATTAATATTATACAAGATACCATTTTGAAATATGTTTCAGTGTATCTTAGTGTCATGTGACCATACATACTGAAAGTGGAGATAGTCCCTTCCTTCCTTCCCTTCCTTCAGCAGGAACCCTGGTTCTTCCAAAGCCTCTGCCTCATCTTCCCGGTTACAAATCCCTGCCAGTCACTGCTTTTATTTCTATCTCTACAAATTCAACTATACTGAACATTTTGCACAAGCAAATAGAGTGTATGATCTTCTAAGCTGAATTATTTTACTTATTTGTAATGTTTTAAAGGTTTATGCATGTTTTAGCATGTATCAGTATTTCAATCTTTTTATAGTCAAGTAGTATTGCCCTTAGCATATACACCATAGGGAATTCTCTTCTCTTCTACTTTTTGGAAACATACAATTTGTCTCTATGTACATCATTTGCCTCCTTTGGAGTTTGTTGAGATTGTTAGACATATAGATGCATTTTTAAAGAAAATTTGATAGCTAATACTCCAAATTTCTTTTGCAGGTTTTCCACTACTTTTTTTCTGTGACCCCCATTATGCATATATTAGTATATCTCATAGTGTACCAAAGATCTAGTCTCTACATTTTTCTGCTTTTGCTGTTTATATGTGTGTCTAATTCACATTGGCTGAACTCTTAAGTTTCTTGAGATTTTTTCCCTTGTCTGTTCAAATCAGCTATTTAAAGACTTATTAGTTTTTTCTCTCATATTTCTATCAATTTTATACTTTAGGAAATTTGGTTGGGTTTTATAATTTATATATATATATATATATATATATACTCTATTTGCTTGTACAAAATGTTCAGTATAGTTGAATTTGTAGAGATATAAATAAAAGCAGTGACTGGCAGGGATTTGTAACCGGGAAGATGAGGCAGAGGCTTTGGAAGAACCAGGGTTCCTGCTGAAGGAAGGGAAGGAAGGAAGGGACTATCTCCACTTTCAGTACGTATGGTCACATGACACTAAGATACACTGAAACATATTTCAAAATGCTATCTTGTATAATATTAATTTTTAAGTGTTAAAATGAAAACAAGGGAATAGTTTATTTAAAGAAGTTGTAGAATATATATATATATATATTCAGTAAAATCTTTCTATTTCACCTATGTGTTCCCAGAGTTTTTAACCCACTTCAGTATATTGAAAATAGTTGCAATAAAGACTTCTCCAGTGATTCTGGGGGCATGGTGTGCCCCTTCCCCGCTTAGTATATCCAGCACACATTTCTTGTTACATTTGAAAAATGAGTATTTGGCTATTAAAATTAGGCAGGATTGGAGTTACTCTTTATTCTCCTCAGCATTTTTATTCATTGTGTTGTATAGTTGACTATTAAGTCACGTTTCTAACTTATCTTGGTAAAGTTTGTGCTTTTTACATGTATGGTCTCTAGGTACTTAGTCTTTAGATCGTCAACAACTATTGTTTTTCCCAGAGACTCTCCTGGATATCAGGATTTTCATTCTTATTCAGAACAGAAATGAGAGAGGAAGGAGAAAAAAGATGGAGAGAGAAAGCAAAGTGTTCTGGGAAACAGTTTCAATATGTTGGTCAGGCTAGTCTTGAACTCTAAATTCTCTTACCTTCATTAATAAAGGGTTACAGATATGTGGCATTGCAGACAATTCAATAAACATTTCTTTTTGAGAAGTGAAAGCAAATCTTTTCCCAGTATTTGCAGACTGGCTCCAGGCAGGGTAATGCCTTCAAGGTGAAGACACCTTGCCTGTAATCCTACTTCAATCCAAGATTTGTTGAGTCTAAAGCTCCACCAGGGTTAAAAGCTTTGTACAGTCTCAGTTTTGGTTTACACACGTATCTCACCCTTGATGTGTGTGAGTCTTTTATCTCAACGACTCTGTTTTATTTCTTAATTATGTGTTTAATGTCTGAGTGAGGGTCTGTGTACACATGTGCAGTGAACACAGGGACCAGAAGAGAGTGTTGGAGTTATAGGAGGTTATGAGCAAAGTTGCCCAACATGGATGTTGAGAACATAACAAGACCTCTGCAGGAACAGGATGTGCTTTTGACCAATTAGCCATCTCTCCAGCTGTGTGTGCAGCTTCTTAAATTTCCTTGTGCAGATGAGGGCTTTTTCCATGCTCTGGATGAGTAACCGAACTTGCGGCTCTGTTTTCTTCCCAGGCAATCAGCACATTTTTTTTTTCTCTTAATGTGATACTTTGTTCCGTGCTAAACCATGTATTTGCCCTATAACCGTTTCTGTAAGTGTCTTCTCAGAAGGCTTTTATTTTCTTCCTATTTTGGCCATTTAGAACTGTTTGCCAAAGCACTGTCAGTTGATTCTTACATTATATCTGTGATTTTCTTTTTTTGCAGGGAGAGGTTGTTGTTGATGGAGGGTCTAATGTGTTTGCTCCTTTAACTTCATTTTGGGGCTTTTCCTATTGAAAGTGGGTGATCACTGGTTACAATAGCTGTTCTGGAGGTATGGCGAGAAACGGGTGAAGCCTGCATTCCAGTATGTCAGTCAGGTGGGACAGTATGAGGAAGTGAAACCACTGTTCATGACATAGAGGAACTGTGTTGCTTCCAGACTTCAGACGGGTTACAGTGTCCTCCTAACAAAAGGAAGGCTTGAGGCCATATGGAGCCCAGTGTGAAGAGGGACAGGACATGGGTGGTTCTTCCTTGCAGTCTGTGGAGAGTGTCTCTTATTCTTTCTCAGGAGGCTCTGGACTGATTCATTTATAGAAAACATTCAGAAAGTGAGGAATGCTGTCTGACTTTGGTACTGAGTGTTGGCTCGAGTTGGGGCCAGCAGCTATAAATTTTATAAGCGTTTAAATTTGTGAGGTGAGGATCATGTGGAGCGTTGCTCAAGTGTTTGGGGGAAGGAATGATTTTTAAAAGTCAAAGGTATTGGGGTCTGACAGGGTTCAGTGATTTTTTTTCCAGGTTTAAAAATCAATGCTAAGGTTTCGATCGCGTTAAACACATTCATGAAAAAGGGACATCTTGGCTACCTGGGTGTTGGGTATGTTTCTAGGTAAAACTTTTTTTTCAGAACTGCAAGTTTTTGTGTGGATATATGTTTTCCCCTCCTTTGATCAATTACCAATCGTACAATGTTGTGACTATATACTAGGGTGTGTTTGTGCTTGTGTGTGTGAACTTGCCACACGAACTTCAAAAGTGGCTTTGATAGTTCACAATTCCTCCAATGTCACATCCGCCCCAGTGTTTAATCTGACTTGGATTTTTGCTATCCTAATAAGCACACAGTGGTACCTAGCGGTAGTTTGATTTTATCTGTACTTTCCTGACACTTTATTGTGTCAGTGCTCTGCCTCCAAGTTTGTTTTACTTTAAAATCACGTTGGTTATTTGGTCCTCTTGCCTCTGATATGGAACTTTAGAATCAGTTTGCTAACATCTACAAAATAACTTATTGAGACTTTTACTAGGATTGTATGTAACCCATAGATGAAGTTGCAAAGCATTCAGATGATGACAATTCTAAATCGTCTGATCCATGCAGTGGGTAGGGTTTGCTTGGTGGAGTGGTTGGACAGGTATTTCCTAAGTGAGGTAATGGCATTCCAAAGTTCAGTGACAGAGAGAACACAACAGTTGTATCAGAACACATATGGATGGATTTGACACAGGTACTGTTCTTGTTTGCTTTCTTGTTGCTGTGATAAACATCATGAGCAAAGGTGGCATGGGGTGGAAAGTTCACCTTACTGTCAATAGTCCATCATCCAGGGAATCTGCCAGGGAGAGAGCTCAATGCTGGAACCTGGATGCAGGAACTGAAGCACAGGCCACAGAGGAATGCTGTTTGTTGGCTTCCTCCCGCTTCCTGCTCTCTACATTTTTTACACAGCCCAGGTCCATCTTCCTTGGGATACTACTGCCAACACTGGGCTAAACCACCCTACATCAATTAACCATTAAGAAAATGTCCCAGAGATACGTACCAAACCCAGTCTCATAGAGGCAGTTTCTCAATCGAGGCTTCCTTTTCTCAGATGGCTCTAGTTGTGTCAAATGTTTACAAAAATCAGCCAGGTACTCTGAGGAGTATTCCCCATTTCTTCACTGTTCTAGAGCTGCCAACGTCGAGAATGTGGAAGGAGCGCTAGCTCTTGCCACATGAGGTCCTTTTGTAGAAGGCTGGGCTCTCTCTCTTCCGATAATCAGATTACATTTCTTTATCTTTATTTGGAGTTCACAGAACAAATAAGCTAAGGATATTTAAAAGTTTTAATTTCTTAGTAAAATTAATAGACTTTTTTTTGGGTAGAAAAAGGAGTTTGTATTGTGGTGAGGACATGATGACTGATATTACTGAGTCTTGAAATCTTTATATTAAGTAAAGGCACCTACACATGAAAAGACAAACACTGCATAATCCCACTCATATGTGAGCTCTAAGAAAAACCGAAATCATAAACAGGCAAAAGGATGTCGACAGGAGAGGGGAAATTAGACAGACACTGTTGAAAAGATATAAAATTTCAATTAAATAAGAAGAATAAGTTCAAGAAGTTTGTTGTTCAACACAGTGGCTATTGAAAATAAGCTAACATGAGACTTTAAATATTCTTATTACAAAATGCTTTGTGAGGCAATTCATAATAATAAGCTTTGCTGACCCATTTTCTGGCATATATAAGTCATTGGCACAGGAAACTATTTTTTAACTTGAACAAATTTTAAGACTGACAATAAATGGGACCCTGCAAAACTGAAAAGCTTCTGTACAGAAAAGGTATCACTAATTCTGGTAAAGAAGAAGTAGCCAACAAACAGGAGAAAACCTTACTTACAAGCTATACATCTGACAGACAGTATCTAGAAAATATGAAGAGCTACAAAATAATCAGACAGTAGAAAAACAACTCAATTTTAAAATTGGTGCAAGAAACTAGACTCATAGTTCTCAAAAGATTAAATACAAGTGGCTCAGAAATATTTCTAAGTCCAGCATCTTTAGCCATCAAAGAAATGCAATTTGCTGAGCCTATTAAGTGTTGCTCATGTGTTTATATTCCTAGTTCTTTTTAAATTCAACATAATGCTCCATACTAGATAACCAATTGGGAGTCCCCTCCCTGGGAGACGATTACTGCTTGTGCCCTCAGA
The DNA here is from genome assembly GCA_028555095.1 of Dicrostonyx torquatus. Lineage (NCBI taxonomy): Eukaryota > Metazoa > Chordata > Mammalia > Rodentia > Cricetidae > Dicrostonyx > Dicrostonyx torquatus. Next base: position 11,880,819 of record JAQHUG010000019.1, on the reverse strand, counting down.
AGATTTTAATTGCCTGTAATTCCTTGTCTATGAGTGGGGCTCAATGAGATTCCTCCGTTCCACATTAGTGTGTCTCTTGATGTTTGGTTTAGATAACTATGCTGTTGATGTACCATGGATGAAATTTCTCTGTCACTTCTGGGAGTCACAAGATCATAACAGATTTCCTGGCCCTCTGCCTCTTATAATCCTTAAGTACAGGAGTTGTGTTGTAGATGTATCCATTGCAACTGGACGTCGTAGGAACAGCTTTTTTGACCAGTTGTGGCTTTCTGTACTGAAATCTTTCTGTTATAATAGAGGCTTCTTCAGTGGAACCACAATTACATGTTGGTAAAGGGGTAAGTATTTAGGATACGGTTAGGAATTAAACTGGTTTTGTAAAGTATTAAAAGGTTCCCCTCCAATAACCACACCACCACTGACCCTGAGCAAATGGTTAGACTTCCAAAACTAAGACGGATTTCCCTTCTGTTGAGGAGGCTCTATATCTAATTAGACAGCTCTTAGTTACTACCAAGGTAGGAATGCCACTGATTTTGTGGATTCTTGTAATACTCTGCCATTGTGATGTCTCACAGGTTTCACATCTCAACATAATAACTATTGGTTGCTTTCCTCATTTGGCAGCTTTCCTCTTTTGAAACTACGAAAGTTAACACTCCTTAAGGGGACTTCCAGACCAGATCCAGTTTAGATCCCTTGAGTCCTTTGTCCTAAAGGAGGTGTCTTCAGTAACAGGGCCTTACCTCCAACCTCTGGTTGAATAATAAAAGACTCTAGCTTGAAACTCTTCTGACCAACAACTGAAGAGGGAAATTTTCCTACCTGATACTAGCATTTTTATTAGATTAGTTTGTAGCTCTTGGGGTGAAGTTCCTCAGCCCAAGTATCTCAGCTTCATTTTGTGTGTGTATATGAATAAAATGTGTGTATATATGCATAAAACTATATGTATGGTATATAACTTTGAATAAGTGAGAAATAGCATGAGGGTGAAGGGAATTTTCAAATATCGCTAGTGACTGTGTTCCTCCTCTTTCTTCTGCTTGTGTATTGACTTCCCTGTCCCATCCACAATTGAAATTCTCCCATTTTCTGCAATTGTCCCTTCACATAACTTGTGTCTTGATATTCTCCCCTCTAATGCTTCCTGCTCCATGGTACCTTTGACTTTCCTGGCTTCTGTGATTTCTTCAGGTCAGGCATTGACATCTGAAGATTCAGAGCTAGGGAATCACAGATGAAACAAAACACATGACATTTGTCTTTCTGAGTCATCTTCTCACTCAATATAATCTTTCCTAGTTCCATCCATTTACATGACAACATCAGGCTTTTGTTTTTCTTTGCAGCTGAATAGTATTCTGTAGAGTTTGTGTATCACATTATTATTTATTCATCCGTCAAAGCATGTTTATTTTAGTTTGTTTCCATTTCCTAGGTATTGTGAATAGAGAAGCAGTATACATGATTGAGCATTCTTTGGGAGTATGCCGAGAGTAGGACCTATGGTGGATTTCCTTTCAGCTGTTTGAAGACTCTCCAGACTGATTCCCAAAGTGGTGATGCCACTGCCACCAACAGTGACTGAGAGTTTTCATTCTCCACATCCTCTTTAGCATTTGCGGTAGGTTGTTTTGTTGAGCTCAGCCATTCTGACTTGAGTACGATGAAATCTCAAGGTTGTTCCAATTTTCATTTCACTAATGACAAGGGATGCAGAACATTTTTGTGCTATCTTACACACTTCTATTTCTTCTTTGAGGAACTCTGATCATATCTATAGCTCATATTCTGAATGGATCATTTATGGTGTTTGTCTTTTTTGACTCATTGATTTTTTCCTCTCTTTATACCTTCTGGACATTAATCTACTCTCAGATGTGTAGTGGGTAAAGGTTCTCTCTGATTATCTGGGGCTTCCTCTTTACTCAGTAGATAATTTCTCTAGCTATGCAGAAACTTTTACATTCTATGCCCACTTGTTAACTGTTGGCCTTATGTCTTGGGCAAATGGATTTCTATTCCTTTTTCCTTATTCCTATTCTAGTCCTTTCCTGTACTGATATCTTGTACGGTATTATGTATGTTTTCTTCTAGCAGTTTCAGGTTTCATAATTAGGTCTTTGATCCATTTAGAGGTAGTTTGTTCTTTTATGTGTGGACATCCAGTTCTCTCAGTCTCTTTGCTGATGATGTCATCTCATCTCTAGCATCTGCCTCTGACATCTTTGTCAAATATAAGATGTAACTGTAGTCAGTTGCACACACGTTTGGCTCTTTGATTTTATTCCACTGCTCTATATGTCTGTTTTTTCTTCCAGGATCATATTGTTTTTCTAAAATTTGTCTTTGTAACAGGTCTAAAAATCCAGAATGATGCACTCTGAAGGTTGTTTTGGATTATGGGTTCTTTTGTGGTTCCAAATGAACTGTAGAATAGTTTTTTCCCAGTTCTGTGAGGAATGAGATAAGGATTTTGATTTGGATTACCTTGACTGTATAAATAACTTTAGATAGAATGGCCTTCTCATAATATTACTTCCACCAATTCATGAGCATTGGATGACTTTCCATTTTTTCAAGTCTCTCTTCATTTTTTTTCTTCAGAGATACAAAGTTCTTATTAGAGAAGCCTTTCATCTCTTTCTCTTCTGCTTAGTTTAGTTCCAGATATTTTATTTTTTGAGGCTGTTGTGAGTAGGTCTGTGTCCATCATATCTTTCCCTGTGTGGCTTTTACTAGAGTATTTTTACTAGAATATTGTTATATTGATTCTTTTGTAAGTTCGTGCAATATCCTGTCATTTTGTTGAAATGATAATTTCTAGTTTTCTGGTAAATGTTTTTGAGATATTTTTGTATAATACCATATCATTTGTGAATAAGGATGTTTTGATTTATTCTTGGCCTGTCTGTATACCTTTAATTTTCTTATGTTGTCCTATTGCTCCAGCTAGTACTTCGAGCTATAATGAAATGTAATTGAGTTAATGGATAGACACGTCTTGTTCCTTATTTTAATAGTATTTCTTCAAGATTTTCTTTATTTAGGATGGTATTTCTTGTGTGCTTATCATATATAGCTTGTACTAATGCTGAGATGTGTTACCTACAGTCCTACTATCTATATCACATTTATTGCAATATTTTCAGTAATGAATTGTTTTATCTTCATGAGATGTGCATACTAGAGATTTGTTTTGTCATTTTCAAGTTTTATTGCATTACGATCAGATAGGATGCATTGAATTATATCAGTCTTTCTGAAAATCTTAAGATTTATTTTGTATGGTCTATTTTAGAGAAGTTGGGATGCTTTGCAGCATATATAGAGAGATTTATAGTTATAAAATATGTATTACTATATATGTATATTATTGTATGTGTGCATGTAAGCACTTATATACATATGTGTATGTAATATTTGGTGTTTGAGTGGAAAAATCCATAATTATTGTCTATTAAATGTATTTGCTGCATAGTCTCACTTAACTCTGGTGTTTCTCTGTTCATATACCTTGTTTATGGAAGAAATTTGAGTTTTAAAATCATTTAATATTAGGGTTGATGTTAATCTCTGTTTTTAATAAAAGTAGGTTTTTATCAAGTTGAGTGGGACAGAGCTTTGTACACACAATTTTGGAATGTAATGTCTTGTTGTTGATTGTTGCATTTATTAGAATGAATTGTCCTTTATTTTCATAATAGTTTTAGTTGAAAATTTTCTTTTGCCAAAGTTTATTTTGTCAGATATTAAGTCACACCTGTTTACTTCCTGCTCCCATTTGATTGGAATGTTTTTTCTATATTCTTATTCTAAGGTGTTGCCTAAATTTGAGAAAGTTTTCTTCTATGATTATGTTGAAAATATGGTCTATGCCATTGTTGCAGGATTATTTTTTCTATGAATATAATTTGAAGATTTAGTTTTTTGGGGGTCCCACAATTCTGTCATGTTCCTTTCCTAGACTTTGAGAAATGTTTATATTATTTTCTTCTTTGGTTTTGTTCCTCAACTTTATCTTTGAGTCTTAATATTCTTCTACTTGATATAATCTACTTGCAGGTTTTTCTCTTCAGTTTTCTAGATAGGTTACTGAGATTTTCAATTCAATCTTTTTGTTTTAATTTGAAATTTTTCAATATTTGTCTCCATTAAAGTTACTTCTCAAATTGTGTATTATCTTCATAATTCCATTCAGCCATGAGCATCTCTCTGGCATTTATTCTCTTTGAATTTATCCTCCTTAAACTTATTCAGCTGTCTTTTTGTGTCTTCCAAACTCCTTAAATTATTTGGTGAAGTTTATTGTTATTCTTTTTAAGTAATTTTATACCTGTGGTTCATTTTGATAATTCTCAATTGAAAATATTTCTATAGGATTGGTGGATATGAATGACATAGTGTCTTTCTTTAACCTTGTTATTATGATGACATCTGCACATGAGAACTTTTTATAAGGCTTGTGTTTCTAATGTGCAAATAGCAGGGTTCTCTGACAAACAGGATATGCTGCTTGTCTTGAACCTGGAGGTTAGGAAAGGTTCATATTGGGCTTACAAGCCTGGGTTGGGCTCTTTGTATAGGGCCAGGCATAGGTATGGGAATTGGGGAGGATGCAGATAGGGTTGAGTCAGGTGAACTCATAAGGTAGGCCACAGTGTAGGATGTGTGGACCTTTCTGGTTCTGAAGCATGGATCTGTCCCAAGCAGCTGAGGGCAAACAGATTTTGGTAGAACTGTGTTGGATAGCAACATTAGGTTATTTTTGTGTCTGCACCATGTGCTTGGGCTAAAGAGTCTGGGAAATATGCATCTTTTGACTGACAACTTGTTGGACAATTAAGGTCTCATCCCTGAAGAAGACAGATTATTTCTCTCTCAGTATCTTTAATTGTATGTTCCAGAGATTGAAGGCAAGGTGTCAGACTTACAGCAGGCACTTTTATCTGTTGAGCTGAGCATAGGCAAAGGTTTTCTGTTTCAGCAGCCACTCTCAAAAAATCACTCAGAAACTTAATACTAATTGTAAATGCTTAACCAATAGCTCAGGCTTCTTACCAGCTAACTCATTCCTTTTTGTTAAACTATATTTATTATCTATGGTTTGCCATGCAGCTTGATACCTTTTCTCAGTACAGCATGCCTATCTTGCTTTGCTCTTCTTCTGCTGGTGTCTCAAGACTCTGCACTTCTCTTTCCCAGAATTCTCAGTTCAGATCTCCTTACCCTGTTCTGCTATTGGCCAGTCAGCTTCGTTATTAACCAATTAAAGTAATACATATTCACAGTGTACAAAAGGATTATTCCACAGCAGCTGAGTCATCTCTCGAGCCCAGAAACTGAATTTTATATGAAAATATTATCATTGTTCCCCACTGGTAACTTTACTAATACAGTCATCTGGTGTTTTCCCTTTTTATTCAAAAGCCACAATGCAAGAATGTCAGACTAAAACCTGTGAATAGACAAACAAACCACTAATATTGTGGTGGCAGTGGTACTCAATGAGTGAGGTAGGATTCAGCTGCCAGCTCCATGGGACATGCTGGTAACTTAAGACAAATTAGTTCCATTGATAGAAAAATATCAGTAACTTAAAGAAAGAAGGGGGTTGACGTGGGAATGAGACCAAATCAATCTCTTTTTCCTATATGGTTAACTGAAGGCCAGATGGGAAAGTAAAGGTGTTTGACATAATTTTCTGTGACTCACTTAGAAGAGAAACCTATGAAGGCACTCACCCCTGCCTCCTTTTTTTCTGGCATTAAAATATGTTCCATAATAGCTATCTTATTTTTGGATCTTTATTGGAGTGGAGGGGTGGACATGCCTGGACACGTTGATATGGGTATTGTGGAGGCCAGAAGAGGGCAACAGTTCCCATGCACCTGGAATTGAAGGCAGTTTTGAGCTTCTAAATATGGGTTTGGAACCTAAACTCTGAATTTCTATAAGGACAGCAAATGCTCCTAAATGTTGAACCATTTCTCCAATCATGAAACTGGATTTACATCCTGCCTCTTATCTATTCATTAGTGGCGTAAATGTGCATTAAATAATGATTCAAAATATGTTAGATAATTTTGTAATCATTATATCTCTGTGTGTGTGTGTCTGTGTGTGTGTGTATATGATGCTAAATTTATGTTTAAAGAAATAAAATACTGCCAGATGGTGATAGTGCACACCTTTAATACCCGCACTCAGGAGACAGAGGCAGGTGAATCTCTGTGAGATGGAGGCCAGCCTGGTTTACAGAGCAAGTTCAAGACAGATTCTAAAGCTACAGAGAAACTGTGTCTTGAAAACCAAAATAAAAGGTAATTAGGCCATATGTAAGCTTGTATAATGTCAGGCAAACAAGAGCTAATTACCATTATGGTAGCAGAAGAAAATATCATTTATGTTTCTGTATCTGTACTTATATCAGGGAAGCCATTGATATTTTTATTACTAATAGTTTTATATGTTTGTACTAAGATATCTTTATGGGAATTATTAACTAATCTTATGCCAATGCCTATAAAAATCTTTCTTCCAATTTGTATTGGTGAAAGTGAATTTGCTAAGTGTTTATAAAAAATTTAAAGACGAGTATAAACAAAACTCAGCTGACTAAATTCTAGTGATAAATAAATGACAACGTTCAAACAAACCTAGTGCCATATAAAAGCATTCATGTGGACATATACATCAACCCAGTGAAAATTAAAACAAAATATTAACAGAAAATATGGGCAAGGATTATAGTTTCCAGATGTTGGGATTATAGAAAGCTTTAGCATGTCTCATTAAAACATCCATCTCTAATTCAAATGTCAAGATTTTCTTTGTAAAATCTAGTTTACCTTACTGATTGCTGAACAATCAGTATTTATCACAGTAAGTCCTATGATACATCAGATGAATCAAATACAGTCCCATAGTCAAAAAAGGTTGTTGAATACAAAAGAGACCTTCTTCCACTAGTCAAGATTTCTATGTGTCTTTTTTATATATCAATAAAATAAAGATAAACTACCATTTACTAAGCTAATCTGAATTTTTATTTGTAACCCAATTTTTTAAAAAATGTAAATTTATATTATGAAATTACTAGATAAACTAATATTTATGTCTATACCTTAATCTAGATCTTTATACATGTCATCTATCTATTTATCTCTCTATCTATACATGTACCCATTTATCTATATAAATATAATCTATCAGTTAATAATTAAAATAGTAAGAACATGATGAGCAAATCACTAAAGCACACATAAAAATATAATTAGTAAATAAGAAAACTTTAAATTTCTAACAAAGAATCTAAGAATAAGGTATTTTCCTTTCCTACTAAAAATATAATCATCTATTATAAACATGATAGCTTGGGAGATTACAAAAGACCTAAGTGTTGTTAGATTTAAGTCCTGGACCTCTTGATATATTAGGTGTTATATGAACTATTAGCCTGGTTCAACCTATTTTTGCAAATATAAGTATGAAATTTTCTTTTGGATAAGAAACTAATGACATAATTTCTCTTATCTATAACTTTTATTATTTGCCACATAACTGAGACTCACATTATGTTTCTTAAGTAAATAATAAATGGATGTTGCTATGCCTTGAATCTATGTGTCCACTCAAAAGGCATTATATCAAAATTTGTGCTTTCTATAAACTATCATGTTGACAGAGGTTTCTGTTCTGCCTGATCCCACAACCAAACAGTCCCAAAGAAGCACACAGAGGCCTA
>JAQHUG010000019.1:11837797-11860052 GCA_028555095.1 Dicrostonyx torquatus | reverse complement strand
AAGTCAGATGTGAAAGTAGCTCTAATTATCAAAGAAGTTAGCATTGTTAAAGGGAAACCCGCATCCCTATACTAGGACAATAGGAACGTTTTTTGAGTGCCTTTAGACCCTACCATCCATTAGACCCTACCTTGTAAAAGTATCAACTCCTTAGAAAGGAAAGAGGGAACCTGAGAAATGGATCCCTACTGTTATACAGAGATCCAGGGGAGTCTGAATGGAAACAGCACAATACAACTAAAGTCAAATGGGGACGACTACTTCTCAAGCTGACAGCAGTGATGTCAATATGATACTGGTTTTATACACATGATACATAAAAGAATGAGAAGTAGTCATGGTTATAGTTTCAGGAGGCCACTGGTGGCCAACAAATATGTGGTAGGACCAGATTCTGCATGAAGGCCTTGAGAGACCACTGGATTAATCTGTGAAGCTGAAGCAAAATTTTAATGGAGGCCTCACCCAGGATGTTGGAAATGCCAGCAGCATGAACCATCTCACATTGAAACCTGCATGAATAAAGTGGAATTGGCTGTGTGTCCTGAGGTTGGCAGAAGCTGGAGGGGTGGACCTAATTAATTTAAGATTTTTACAGCCCACATGATTCCATAGTGAGCCGCGGATGATTGATGGGGAGCTATAAGGTTTGGTATTTCACCTACTGAGTTACAGTCTTGCACTGCTTCATTCTTGCTATTCTTCGATGCCACGCCTCTCTTTAAGACTGGAAATGTTGACTCTGTCCCATTGACTGTCGAGGTTATATAATCTTGTTTTGATTTTATAGGGCCTGACGCTACAGAGGTTGCCTGAGTTTCAGAAGAGAACGTGCAGTTACACCTTTGTGCAGCGTAAGAGCTGTTGGAGACTGTTGAAACCTTGAAGCTGAACTGAACGCGCCCTGAATTAGGAGATCATGACGAATCCACAAAGATGGGAGGGGAGACAGGACTTTAAAAGGATACGTTTGATTGTAAACTTCAGAAGTAGTGGACTTGTGATAGTTCAAATTGTTAATTTGATTTGATTGGGAACCAGCTGAGAGACAGGTGCTTGGGTAGGTACATGGGGGTGTTTGGGGGAATAATTTATTGAAGAGAAAGTGCCTTCCATCACAGAGGTAGTCCAGATATAAAGAAGTCCACAGAGAAAAGCAGACCTTCTCTGTTCTCACTTCTTCTTGTGGGTGTGTCTGTCTCCCTACTCCTGCCTTTCTTCACCATCTGAGTCCAGCTTCTCTGAGTTCCAATGTGGACTGGAGACCAGCAGCTCTCCAGAAATCCTCCATTTTCAGAAGGTTGAGGCATCCAGTCTCATGGACTAAGTGGCTTCTGCAATCTTCAAAGGGCTATTTTTTTTTTTTAGAATACCCAGTCAATTATAAGCCATTCTGGTAAACTTTTTCTGTAGTATATGCATCCTATTGGTCCTGTTACTTAAAAAAATACAAAAACAAAGACAAAACACTCCACCAACATAGGGTAGCATTTACATTGTTTATCAAAAATAATACAAAATTTCTATTATGCTTTAAAAAATGAATGTACCCTACATGGTTGAATCATCTAAACTCCTCAAAGAGTCACCATTATTCGCATCATGAGCCAGGATTCAGTCAGCTGTGGCAACAACTTCAAGACAAATACTTCAGAAACACAAACCACTTAACTTTTTCTGTTTCCCTTCCAACCTACCTTATTTTCTTAAAGTCTTGCTCCTCTCCGATATAATTAAATTTAGAAATCTAAATGATTGTATCTGTGAAAAATATCTTATTAAATCTGTAACCGAAAAAGTAAACTAAGGCAGATTCCCTCCACAAAAGATGGAATGAGGAAAAGGATGAAATAATTAGGAAAGTATGCTGAGTGGAAAATTGTGATGAAACATTCCTCCTGATTCAAATTTATGCGTATGTGTGGCAGGGAAGGACTGGAAGCTGAAAGGATGCCAAAGTCAATCAAAGAGAAAGAGAAAACATAAAGGTGGTTGGGTAGGGAGATGAGGAAGATCTGACCTATGTGATAAGGGATGAAGAGATCAAGCCCAGCTAGAGCTTTTCCCTTATGGACCAGCATTCATAGTGCTGGAAAGTATTACACACACCACCATAGAAAAAAAAGTGTAAATCTCACCCAGCTACCAACTTGGCAACCTACAACACAGACCTGCCTGCAAGATATACTGCTGCCATAGTTGCGTAAGTATGGGAATAATAAACTACTTTTCAAAAATTGGACTTAAGGCACAGTCAAGAGATGGAACGTGGGGCTGGAGAGATGGCTCAGTGGTTAAGAGCACTGACTGCTCTTCCAGAGGACCTGGGTTCAATTCCCAGCACCCACATGGCAGCTCACAACTGTCTGAAGCTCCAGTTGCAGGGGATCTGACACCTTCACACAAATACACATAAAATACAGTTAAATAAACCATAAAAATATTTAAGAAAAAAAAGAGATGGAACGTACACCTGACACTGTTAATGAGGTTCAGAATCTGGGGCTAGATAGTGCTGCTACTTTTTCTGATGAATGAACATAGCAAGCAATAAAATAATTCCTATTGATGTATTTCATGCCCATAGATAATTGCATCACAACCTTCACCAGAGACACTTCTTATTTCAATAGACAGAAATTAACACAACGACCCAAAACTGGACAAGGTACAGACCATGAAAAATCTTAGAGCAGTATGGGATGTCTCTATCAAATCCCTCTCCTCAGGGCTCAGGGACCTATGTGGAAGAGGAGGCGAAAAGCCTGTAAGAGGTAGAAGAGGTGGCTGACTCCAAGGAAACTGTATCTTTCAGACACAACAGGACTGATGCACATGTGAACTCTCAGAGGCTGTGTCAACATGTACAAGACCTGAATAAAATCACACCAGATGGCCAAATGAATGCAAAGGCCGACCTCTAAAGAGACTGTATTTGCAATTGATAGTGGCTGCATGGAGAGCACAGGAAGCCCGGAGTAAGTGTGTGCAGTGCACATGATCAGAGCCACACCAGCGTCCCCATTACTGCAGACTCTGTTGTGGACTATTGTTCTAAGATGTGTTACACTTGTTTATGCTGTGGAGTAGATTTAAAAATTTAAAAAGCAACTGAAGGGGGGAACAAAAATAAAAACAAAAAGTCAGATTACTGCAGAGAATCTGTTTCTCTCATGACTGTACTTCTCTCTTTTTGAAACTTTGTAAAATTTAATTTAATATATTAACATGGTGTGTGTGTGTGTGTGTGTGTGTGTGTGTGTGTGTGTGTGTGTGCGTGCTTGTATGGGTAGGTCAGAGGACAACTATCATGAGTTGGTTCTCACCTTCCACTGTAGCATCTGGGGGTCAACACTCAGGTCACTAGGATTCACAGCAATTGCCTTCATCCACTGAACTCTCTCCTCTGTCTTTTGCTCTTCTCTTTTTGGTATACTAGAGGAGTTTTTTTCCTTTTATGATGCTTTATTGCATTTATTTATGTACTTTACAAGCTGTCTTAGACCTTACACACACACACACACACACACACACACACACACACCACTAAATAAATAAATTTTTCAATTTTTTAAAAAGAGAAATTCAACTAATTATCAAGGAAATTGAGATCAAATGGTGATTGGTCCTTCTTATCAGTTGCAGTCCTTCATATCACGTAGGTGCAGAATTTAAATCTAGTGAATCCTTTGCTCAGGGCACAGAGCAGAAGTTAACTTGTGTGCCTAGGTCTATAGGTCTATATGAATGTATTAGTTAGCACTGGCTGAAAACCTATTGTAAAAGGAGCCTTTTCTCTGTCCAGCCCTGTTCTGCAGCCACTTCCAATTAATCACTCAGAGGCTTATAGGAATTATCAATGTTTGGCTGATGGCTCAGACTTATTGCTAGCTAGCTACTACATTTAAATTAACCTGTATTTCTTATCTATGCTTTGTCTTGTGGTTCATGGCTTGTTACCTCATTTTCTACACATCTTGTTTCCTCAGCAGCTGGCTTATAGCTCCCAGACTCCACCCTTCTGCTGTTTCAAAATCTGTTTTGATTTCTCACCTGACTTTAGTCTGCCTTTCCATAGGCCAAAGCAGCTTTATTTATCAACCAATGAGAGCAACACATATTCACAGCATACAAAAAGACCATCTCACAGCAACTTATTTTCCTTAAAAAATAATTAAAATTCTGCTATTTCAAATAAAAATAGTTTAATATCATTCTTGAATATTTTTTATTCTAGATCTTCAAGGAATGGAAGATACATCCAGACTTTAAATATTTCTATTACAAGTGGCATATGCACAGTGATTGGTGAAAACGTTTTGCCATAATAACAACCCTATGCTAGATTTTACTGTTTGTGAACTATTAAGCCATGTGATTTTCTCCAAACTAACCAATTTCCTCTCACTGAATGGAGTCTTGCTGTCTGTCTTCTCAGTTAGAAAACAATTATTTCCACTTCAACTGTGCCCTCTTGCAAAAGGATTATCGAAGCTCTTTATATCTCATGGAGCACAGAGGAGAGTCCTGATGTCCTCTTGTGTATCCAGCCACTCTCTATCACCAATAGCACACAATTCTGCCTCAGTTGCACATGGCCTGGAGGATGGGATTGAGTATATACACCAGGGGAGACATGGAGAGGGAGCTTCCATCTATATGGCTACATAAATGTTCTCATCCATGCTGGGTAAAGGCTTTCCAGGTTTAGTCTATTGGATTGGACCCATAGCAAGCAACCCCCATCTATGCTCTAAACTCATTCATTTCCCTGGTCTTTTAGTAGAATCATGCCTCAACTTGTTATGGGGTCTTTAGGGGAGGGTTAGACTTATATCTCCCCCAGGAGAGTTTTTGAATTTAATGTTTATTGCCTAACTATTTTATACATTTTTCATAACACATAGACCCTTTTTAAAGTATATAATAACCTTAGTTTTTAAATGCTATTTTATTAACTCTTTGAGAATTTCATACAATATATCTTGATCATATTCACCTCTCCTCCAACTCCTTCCACATCTATTCTTACTCCCCCCCACTCACCTAACTGTAACTTTTCTTTATATATATTCCTACCCAAATCCAATTGAGTTTGTGTTGCCCAGCTATTATCAGTTGCAAGGCCTAACCTGGAATGTGCTCAACCTAACTGATGGTCAGAACATTAAAGAATATTGACTCTTCCTCTTTTGGCAGCTAGTGTTAGTGTTTCATCATATTTTTATGCTTTTGTTGTTCTGAGCTTGATCTTATCTATGTTGACACAATGGCTTTGAGTTTCTGTGTGTAACTGCCCTGTCCTGTTCTGTCTAGAAAGTACTTTTTCTTCCGTGTTAACATACATGTTTTGGATCTTACAATATTTCTGTTTCCTCTGCCACAAACATTCCTGAGGAGGTTGTGATCTAGATGCCTCATTTGTGAGTAAACACTCTAAAATTTCTTCTTTTCATGTTGAGCAGTTGTCTCTGTTAATTGACATCTACTGAAGGAGAAACTCCGGTGGTGAGGGTTGGAAGACACACTGATGACCCCAAAGTAGTCTTTAAAATTTCCTACAAACAGTATACACTGCTTTAGAATGTTTTTATTATTCAAAATGCCTTCCAGCCTCTTTGCAGAGTCTACATTCCTATACAACAGGATTACATTGTGCCTGATCTGACATGACTTCTGAAAATTCAGAATCCTTGTGGTTGGAAATCTGTATTGTATGTAGAATGATGTGCCTACAGACAGATTTCTAGTTTAGAGGGAAATCTGAAGTTTTGTTGCATTTCAAGATACTCTAGAAAGCTTGGAAAATATTCTTAAGCAAAATTTCACAGGGAGAAGAGACCCATCTTGATGTTTTTCAATTCCCTCTCCTTTTCTTTCATCACATTGGCTTCACGCTGAATTACCAGGCAGAGGCTACAGTGAGCTATTATGATGAAAAAGGATTCTCAAGGAAAAGGTGGCTCATTTTACAGATTGCATCATTTGTTATTATAATTTTAAAGGCTTTAAAAGTCACAAATGGAGATTGATTGTTTAGTTAAAATAATAATAGTTACAAGCAGGATTTTAGACAGGCAGGGCTAGCTGGATTTACAAGTTGGTAAGGAAACATTTGAGTGGCTATTCCTTTCCTTATCCCTTAAGACTAACCACATTGACTAGTATTTCCTCTAGGATAGCATTGGGCTCCCCTTCTGGGAGAGCCACCTGACTGTTTAAAGGTGTGCCTGCTATGGCATCACCATCACTCATTTTAAACAAGTTTCAGGGAGAGTAAAACTCCACTGGCTCCAAAGAGATCACTCCAAAGCTCCTGACAGAAAGAAGGCCCTGTTGCTGGAGAGCTCTTTTGGTAAGTCTATGGGAATAGGGGCTCAGGGACATATTGGGATAGGAAGTTGGAAAAATTCAGAAAAGAAAGACTCATTAACCAGTTTTATAATTCATGAAAATATCTGGATCAATTTAGAGACCAGAATGGACAGAGAAGAATAAGTTATTTGTAAATAACTTTTTTCTTTTGATATTGCAAACAGGTTATTTCACAGACTAGACATAACTATAAATAAAAATTACTGTTAAAATAAAAATAACAGGTTAGAGATATAGCCTTGATCAAGAAAATAGGATTCATTAGTCAGGTCTCTTATAAAGGTACATATCATATCGTGAAGAGGGGATTTATATAAAATGGAAGGTGTAGTAATGAGATAGACACTCCATTTTACAGTGGTCACTGATATGGTGGATTCCTGAGAGGTAGAACCCCATAAATGGATGAGTTTATAGGCAGCTCTGAGAGAGGTAACAGGGACAAAGAGTCAAGTATCTGTTGAATGTGTCTTTCAGTGCTCTGAGAAGCTGCCTTGAGCATGTGGGGGCTGCATCTGTAGCCTAGAGACCCTGGGAAGTAGGCGGCCATGGGTTTTGTATACTAGAGTCAAGGTACACACTGTGTGAAAATGCAGGCCCTGACCAGCTTGTCCTTTCCTCAAATGCTATGCTCGTTCTCGAGAATGACAAGTGGTAAGAAGAGGAAAGTAGGTCAATCAAAGCCAACTTGAAGTGATTATTGCAAGGTTAAAATTTAGAGAGGGTAGAGAAATACCTTCTTGATCAGGAGCAGTTACTGTTCTTTCAGAGGACCAGAATTTGATTCTGTGCACCCACATAGGTAGCTCAGAACTTCAGGTCACTCCAGCTCCTGGGGATCTGGTGCCCTATTCTGACCTCTGTGGAAGTAGACACATGTGAGTACAAATATATACACAGACACACATGCGGAAATAAATGCAAATCTGATTTTTAAAAGATCGAATGTGGGTAAGGAAGATAAGTCTGAAGCTAGACTTGACTGCTGGCTTCGTTAACATTACAGGACACAGGGCTCTTACTTAGGGAATAATGTAAAGGATGAAAAATGCTGATGGTTTAAAGAGCTGGACATTTGAAAGCACCATGCTGACATCTGACAATTGAATGCAGTAGTAGAATTTATATCACTATTTTCTACTTCCATTGTCACTTTGCCTTGTCAAAATTTCAATATAAATTATAGCTTAATGTCTGCATAAGTAAAAATGGGTATCTTCAAAATGTGTGTTCTTAGACTTAGGATTCGTAGTCTTAAGAAACTTTGTTTGGGGATATGGCTCAGTGGGAGGGCACTTGTCTATCATACACATGGGTCTGCTTTTGATTTCCAGAACTGCAAACAAACACCAACTTTCCAACTCCAAAACACTGTTATTTTATAAATAATATGATTCATAAAGATACCCTGTCATATGCTGGTATATTCACAGAATATCAATGACTGTCTTCTTGAATGCAATTATTTTTCAGATACCAATAGTGTATTTTAACCTTACATCTCATTCAATATGGGACTAACATCTAAACGTTATGCTGTAAATTAAATATATTATACATTGATAAAAACAAAATATCGAAACCAGGACACATGTCACACAAAGTATTGAATATTCTTTTCCATACATTCCTTCCCTTAAATGGCATTCTCTCTGTTAGGAGCTGATTCCATGAAAATTATTAAAGATATTTTTTTTCTGATGAAGTAACTTAGGGAGAATAATAGAAGTACTGGAAAAATTAAACCAAAGTAGAAAGAAAGTTAGATATATGGATCAGTGTTATAAAAATGTCAGAAAATGGCTTCTGAATGAGTGTTTCGCTGGGATTTGGAAATGGTTATGGAATTGCCAAAGCAGTAAGGGAGAAAAGTTCTGGGTGACGAAACCGATTGACGAAGTGTAAAACCAGGCAGGATTGCTGTATGTGGTGCTAGCTGAGAATTGTCTAAATATTCCCATCACAGTCATGGAAGATTCTAATACTCATTAGAGCAATTTTAGGTAGAAACTTGCAATAGAATTAATTTTTTCCTAATTTATATTAAATTACCTTTAAGTTAAGTAAAGTTTCTGATAAAAAGTTCTGTCTTCTTTTAAATAAAGTTGTAGCCAATTGAGATTTTAATTGTGCTTATTTATGAGGATTTTTAATAACATGATTCTTTATTGATTCTTTGGGAATTTCAGGTCATGCACCCCAATCCCTCTCACCTCCCCATCCCTCCATAGCCTCCCTTACCATTCCAGCATCCATTCTCCAAAATGAAAGTTCCCCAAATTAATTAAAAACAAACAAAGAAAAAACACTTCACTTATTTTGTTTCAACACTCCTTTTTCTGTCCTAGTGGCATTGGGAGATGCCATATGTCACATGTTATATATATTCTTTTATCCAATCAGCTACACCTACAAATGTTCATCACTGTTCTGATTCAGATCTCTGGAACACCATCATCCCTGGACCCTCACTGAAACTTCCTTGGATATCTTGCTGTTGCCTATAGTAATGGAGAACTTGTAGCTGTCGTTCTGCAGGGCCAGTCACTTCACACGTTCCAGCAGGTCATAGATGGGGTAGATGTTATGGTGCACCACCCAGGATGTGGGTCTGGGTGGTAGCTGAACTGGTCAGTCTGGGTCACTGGGACCACTCCTCAGGCAAGATATTTAGGCAGCTCTCCTAGGACCATACCATTGGGACCAGCTCTCCCTGCTCATGTTGAGAGGTGGAGCCATCTCTTTGGAGTGTGGGAGGGGGCAGCTCTCCCACAAGGGGAGGAGCCCAGTTCTCATGCTGCAGTGTCAAGTATCCCAGGGAGGGATGAGGCCTGCTTAGCATGGCCCTTGGATTTCAACACACATGGTTCCTATGACCTCCTGTGGTAACACAGGCCATGGACATCAACACAGATCCTAGCTGAAGTAGGACTATGGACACAGACATGGCCTTAGGCAGCAGCATGGTACCTGGATGTCACCATGACTCTGCGTGGCAGCACAGGTCACCCAAATTAGTTTGGCCCCAGTAGCAGGATTACCCTTGGACACCAACATGGTCTTGGGAAACTGACCTGATGCAGGGGATCTTCATGGCCCTCAATGATAACAGAAGCCATGGACATCAATGCAGATCTTGAGTATAGTAGGGCCACAGATCCAGACATGACCTTCAACAGCAACCCTGTCCTAGATGACACCATGTCCCTGGGTGATAGATATTAATCCTTACTCCGTTGTTGCATATGCAAGTTATTAGCCTAAATTTTTCCCATTACATGTCTTGGTGGCTTACTGAACCATCTCACCTAGGAATCTTCTGAATTTATATTGTGAACCATCTATTCTACTCTTTAATGTACTGCAAAGATTACCTGGTTAGGTATTTCTAAAGACATGAAACAATATAGTTTAAAATTTGAATCATTTTATATGGAGATGAAAAACTGGAACCTCCAAAAAATTGTGACTGCTCTTTTACGTCCACCAAATATCTTCAAAATAGTGCTGCTTTCAGATAAACGAAAGATTCTGTGGTTTTGTCAATCTCTGTTTTAATTGTCTCATCTCTTTCTAGTAAGGCATTCATAGGCACCAATCAGTAGAAACCATTTCCTGGTTTCAGTGATAAGAGATAAGAATTCTGTGTTCTTTCTTCCTGTCCTGGCACCATTAAAATGAGAGGTGGCACAAACAACACTACCAAAGGGAGATGATTTTTAACTTAAGCAAAGAATTATTTAGGAATTTCATGACAAATAATTAAATGTAATTGTTAAGAGATAAGTCAGCAGAAGAAGTGAGTATGTGTGTGTGTGTGTGTGTGTGTGTGTGTGTGAGAGAGAGAGAGAGAGAGAGAGAGAGAGAGAGAGAGAGAGAGAGAGAGAAGAGAGAATAAAGGGAGGTGACTTCCACCCAATAGCATCACATACTTTCTTCTTAAATCTTGATGGAGCATGATCAAGGATAGATAACATGGTAACACTTAATTTAGTGACATTGAAATCATAACTAGTCTCCTTTTCATTTACAGTGGCATATAATCAATAATATAAGGGAAAAATAATCACAAAATTTTAAGCACACAACACTTTACCAAATAGCCAATGAATCATTGAATCAATGAGTTGTTTTCAATCTAGAGACAAAGATGAAACATATCTAAGCAGCGCAAGACTTCTGGTAATAGATGTTCTATATAAATATGAAAGACACTACCTTAAATAAACAAGAGAGACCAATCCTAGAGTTAGAAGAAAAAAAAAGAAATAACTAAGAGCAGAAATAAATGGAGAGAGTCGAAATAATAAAAAAAGGAAAGCTTCTTTGAGAAGGTGAAAAAGTTGAAAAGCCTTTATCTAGGCCAATTAAAAAAATAAGGATAAATAAAATCAGAGAAGAAAGAACACGTAAAAACTGATAAAATAATTGGAAATGGATCTGGAGAGAAGACTGAATAGATAAGAACACTGGTTTTTACTTCAGAGATCCCTTGATAGATTCTGAGCACCCATAGGGAACTAATAACTGTAGATCCAGTTTTAGGCAATTCTGGAATCTGGTTTCCTTTGTCACTGCACACACATGATTCACAGATATACATGAAGGCAAAACATACAAAATTCAATAAAAATAATTGTGATTACTGTGAAAAAGATATATCAGCAAATTAGATAATCTTGAAAAAAGATAATTCACAAATGCCTAAGAGTAACTGAAATCCATAAGAAACAGAAAAATCTAAACAAACTGATCATAAATAAGATCAAATCAGCACTCATAAATTTCCCGTTGGGAAGCAAAATAAATAATAAACAAACAAAAGTCGAATAATTTCAATGAAAAATTCTAGCAAACTAATATTTATAAAGTAGTTGCCAATGCTCAAACTAATCTGAACATTGAAAAGAAATAAACATTTCCAAATTCATTTTGCAGCCCCTTAATACCAATATCAGAGAAGCCACTACCAAAAATTAATCACAGACCACAAATGTAAATATCCCCCCAAAATATTAGGAAACTAAATGTAACAACACATAAATGACCATATATCTTAAGTAAAATTTATTTCTGCTATATGAAAATGGTTTACCATAAACAAAAGGTGAGTCACCATATCAACAGGAAGACAGAATAGAAGGAGTAAGCTTGCAGCTCTGCTTCTTTCTCCAAATCATTGGCTGCATTGGTTCACAAGGGTGAAGGGGACAGAAGCAGGGAACAGGATGGCTGAGGGTACAGAGACAGCCCTCCAGGAGACAGAATTTGGTGACTCACCTGAACTTTATTTCATAGTATAAGGGATGTATGTGGCTATAGGTTCCTAGTGCAGAGCTCCTAGCACCTTAGCAGAAATCTGTGTCAAGGGTCAAGCTAAAGACGAATCGGGCATCTGTCTTAGAGACAGCTTTCATATAAGGTTAGTCCTCCAGACCCAGGGATATTCTTCAGATAAGGGCAGGCAGAGGCAGGAAGTACTGCCGGAGGGAGGGAACCCAATCTTGCTGAGCTATTGAGATACGTTGCCAGGCCAGGTTATAGGATACTGTGACGTCTATAAGTCAGAAAAAAAAAAAAAAACCTTCCAACAACTCCCAAGAGTTGTCCTTTGATATACATATGTGTTCTGTGACTTCAAAAATTCACAATCGTCACATATATGCCATTCTCTCTCTCTCAAAAATACACATAAAAATAATATAAAATAAAAATTCAAAAATGGACCATGGTTCTGAAAATCAATTGTACAGTGATTGACAACTTTATGAAGGGAATTCCACATCATTAAACACAAAGGAACTAAATAAAAATGCCAATAAGACATCACCTTATACCTGCTAGAATGGCCATTCTAAAAAGAAAAGCATAAGCTGAGCAGTGGTTGTGTTTGCCTCTAATCCCAGCACTCAGGAGGCAGAGGCAGCAGTGGTGGTGTGTGCCTCTAATCCCAGCACTCAGGAGGTAGAGGTAGCAGGTCTCTGTGAACTTGAGGCCAGCCTGGTCTACATAGGGAGTTTCAGAGGTAACACAGAGACATCTTCTTTCTAAAAACCAGTCCCCCAAAAAGCAAATTGTAATAATGACTTTTGTTTGGAGTATAGAGAATAATAAACCTTTGTATACTATTTCTCAGAATGTAAACTTACATAGTCAGTATAGAAAGAAACTATACTACTATTATCTGAGGTGGCTTAAAACAATAAACCTTGAGAATTTATTCAAAGACAATAAAATCTCTACTTTGGTAATACCTACTACTTTGGTACCTAAGACAGGAGAATTGCTGCAAGTTGGAGGCCAATTTGAGCTACATAGTCACATCTTGTGCTACAGAGTGAGATCTTGTCACAAACAAAAAATTCTCCATCTTGAAGGTACCTCTGTCTGCATCACCAAGTTCATTGTATCATTAGTCACAATAATCAATACATGAATATAACCCATGTCTTGACAGACAGGTGGACCAAAAGAAAACATTGAATGCTTATCTAATGGAGAAGTAACTTTAAAAGAAGTATTTTTAAAAATTCCACTGTTTCATGTGACAATGATGATCTTGGCTGGCAGAAGTCTAAGTGAATAGTGTTGAAACCAGACACAGAATGAGACAAACTAAATAAAATCTCATTTATATGTGCCACCTTCAAAAGTTGAACTTATAAAAACGGAATGTAAAAGGGGCAGCAATCGGGAGTAGAGGGTGGGAAGATGAGAAGACGTTGTTCAAAAACTAGAAGCTAAGAGATGAGTGATTCTGAAGACCTCTTTTACAGCTTGATGGCTATAAATAATTATATGTTCTTGAAATTTGCTAAGATGATGCATCAGTTCCTTTTCAACTCTGATGAAATGCCCAACGAGAGCAACTTCAGGAAGTAAGGGTTTAATTCAGCATGCAGTAGAAAAGGACGTATTTTACCACGGTGGCAAGTTATGAGAGGAGGAGCAGGCAGAAGCCAGTCACATCACACCTGCAAACAGGAAGCAGAGATAAAGACATGCTGGTGCTCAGCTTGGTTTCTCTTCTTCATTCTGTCTGACACTCTCATCCATGGGGTGGTGCTATCTGTTTTTCAGGGCGGAACTTCCCGTCTTGTTAAATCTTCCTGGAAATGTCCTCACAGTCAGAACCACAAGTTTGTGTCCTAGGTGATTCTAAGTAATTATCAAGGTAAAACACCATAGAGCATAATTTCACATATTTTCATCTCTCATACACAAAAGGCAGCTATGTAAATTGATCAGGAAATCGATTCTGCCTCACTAAATCTGAAACAAAATCCACACAACAAATAGCCTTGTAAGATAGAAGAATGTACTATAGGAATTCAAATGAGGACCATTTGATTTAGACTGAGGGTGCCTAAGGTTTTTTTTTTTTTTTTGCTCTTCCAGAGCAGACAACCTTTGCAGACCTTTAAATTGAGACCTTGGAAGAAGAAACAGAACTAGCTAGGCAGAAAATGCTTCTTAGTATAGAATCAAGAAAATGGAATATTGGTAAATGACTGCTAACTGAAATAGGTCCAGTAGCTTCAATATCCTGTCACGCAGTGTAATTTGGGTGCCAAGAAAAGGAAGATGATAGAATGAAGACTAAAGACTCACTTATTAGCTGCTATCAATCCATGGGCAGGACAGTACTGAAAATAAGACATCACCAGAGCTGTGGACCCATCTCACCTGCTTGCCCTTCTGCCAGTGTGTTATTTTCTTTCTGCTCCAGAGACTTCAGGCAATGTTCTCCTTCAGAATTCTGGGTGATGTGCAACAACTTAGGTAACACATAGAACCAGAGAGAAATTATGATTTTGTATGTTGCTTTAAATTTTTGTACTATATGGAAGCTTCACATTATCATGGTTACTTCTCTCCAGGTTGTACACATGAATCCATCAAAGTCATGCTTGTTATGTATCCGTCGTCTTTTGCGTTTGCCCCAAATGTTAAATATTAAAGAAGATAAAGTGGAAAAAGAACAATATGAGTGTTATCAGACTGGACCTCAACTGGTCTGGGTTGCATTGCAAACATCAGCTGAAAGATGTGGCTATTTCTTATCAAAACAAAACATTAACATAATTATAGGAGGGGAGGAGATACTTCAAAGTAACAAAGAATTTTCTATCTAAATTATTTAAAAATAGACAAGAAAGTAGCTTGTGCATGCCCTTTATCCTCCCACTGGGGATGTAAAATGTGTTTCACTCGCAATTTAGATTGTCATCAGTTCCACAATTGTATTAAACTGAAATTTTTTCCATCATTTGAAATGTATTTTTCAACAGGTAATGAATAGCACATGGTGATATATATATATATATATATATTCACTTTTCTGAAGCCCTATTGTTCCTTTCACTGACTCCTTGACTAAACGCCTCTGTTTGCATTCCGTTTTACACAAAGGCATGTTTTAGGGGCCTACCTCTCACAAAGAAGTATTGATGGGCCAGGAATCAGACTTTGGACAAATGAACATTTCATGATAACACAGCCTAATTGTTAAAGCCCTTCTTACTGAAAAGAATGAAAATTTCATTAGTCATCACTCTAGATCAGCTCCACGTCCCCCTTCCTTGTTTCTACAATGCACAGAAAGAACCAGAAGGAACAGTAGCTTTAAGTTCAGCACAGAACTTTTGGTTCTTCCTTCTTCTGTATATGCACCTGCAGATGTTTTAGTGAGAACTGCACCATAAGTGTGGTTATAATCTTAAGTACAATTTTCAGGATTGTTGTGGTTTGACAGTTTTGGATACATGCGTGCAGTTCAAATTACAAGCAGCCTGGAGTTTCAATTGTTGAAGCTTTTGAACCTTAGGTTTCTTCTGTGAAAATTTTAGATATTTTTATCTTGTACAAATGTAAAGGAATATAGTTTGCACTCATGACCATTATTGCCACAACGGTTTTTTTCCACATGTAACAAAGATATATATTGATTTCTCTATTTAATGAGAAAACTGAAGGGGGAAATTTCACTGGGGAATTTAATAGGGTTCACCTGAAGACAAAAATCTACCAGAGAAATAAGAACTGCTAGGGGAGGAAATAAGAATGAGATTTCTAACTGGTTATGTAATTCCAATTTGTCAGCTCTGAAGTTATATTCCTGTATTTAAGTGTGTGTGTGTGTGTGTGTGTGTGTGTGTGTGTATGCGTGCATATGTGCAACAATAACAAAAAAAAAAGAGTCCATGAATTTGAGAGGAAGTGAGGTTGGCAATATATGAAAGAGGTTGTAGGGAGGAAAATAAAGGAAGGAGTGATGTAATTGCATTTTAAATTTAAAAGAAATTGCATTTTAAAAACCAAAAGAGGAGAGATACAGGATGTGATTATATAGGATGAAAAGTCTTGATGTTAATTGGCTAAAGTTGTTGACTATATTATGCAACCAAACAGCACAAACTCTTGTTATCAGATTAGTAAAATGGTGAAGGAAGAAGAGACAAGGCCTAGGATCACGTGGCAACCTGCAGCTTTACTCTTAGGCAGGTATGCTAATGGATCCTAGAAGTGTATTAAGATAGACAGCAAATAACTCCCCAGTCCAAACTGGCTCTTAGTCTCATTTAACAGGCTGGCACTCAGGATAATCCTTCACGTTTTTTCATCTTGTTACAAGAAGCTTACTTGTTACCTGTGATTCTGGATAAAGCTGCCTCCCTCTGCTGTCCTCAAAGCCATCTAACTCACCATCTTGTTCCGGAAAAAGTGCAGATCCTCAAGCAGCCGCTGTCAGTTCAAAACTATCTCTGTTCCACATCCCTCCCTGATTCCCTTTCAAACTCAGCCTCCTCCAACACCTTGGTCCACAGACTGTTCCTCAAACACTACAAGCGTGCCACTGTCTCAGAATCTTTGCAATCATGAGCCCCTTTGCCTAGAATGTTCTGCTCCAGAATTCTGCATGTTCACTCCCCTTCTTTTTTGGTCACTGAATTTAAATGACCTGCAAAGCAGTTGACAAAGCTGCAGTCATGAGCATATCTGGACTTTTTGGTACGACTCCCATGCAAAAATAGTGTTTGTGGATTTAATTGAAAAAAAGAAAATTCCAAGGGAGAATCACATTCTGGGACACGGGGAACTCAAACTTCAGTATTCATAAATACAGTTTTATTGGGACACATCTGTATGCATTTGCCTTGATTTTTTCCTAGTATTTAGATGTACCTTAGATTGGTGAGGTAAACCAGACCCAGAAAGACAAATATAGTATGTAATCACTCATAAGTGGCTTTTAGGCATAAAGCAATGGAAAAAACAGCTTACAGTCCACATCCTAAAGAACATAGACAACAAAGAGGACCCTAAGAGGGACATACATGAATCTACATAGGAAAGAGAAAAGGACAGATCTCCTGAGTAAATTGGGAGCATGGGAGTCATGGCACAGGGTAAAAAGAGAGATGGGAGGAAAAGAGGGAAGTGAAGAAAAATGTATAGCGCAATAAAAGCAATTAAAAACAAAGAAAAAAGAAGAGATTTTTCCCAGGTCCTGAGATATGGTCTGAGTTCTCTTCAGGGACCTCTATTCAGCCTTAGTGTGGGAAGTCCTTCTGCACATGTGTTGCTTTTATTGGTTAATAAAGAAACTGCTTTTGTGTGATTATTTTAAGTTTTGGGCAGCTGGGAAGAGCAAGTCTCTGTCAACACAACCAACTGCACAGTGGCCCTTTAAGATTTCCTATATGACACATTACTGTTTGATTCCTGAATCAAATGAAGTAAGCCAAATAGGAAATACTAAGAAAACTAAGTTAGCAATACAGCATCTTTGATTTTGACCAACTCACTATATTTTTTTCAATGCTTCTTGAACAAGAAGTGAAAACTTACTGAAAACTGAAACTAAACCATCCCCAGTAACACAAATTGTTGTTAGCTTTTATAAATGGTTTAAAAAAGATATACCTTAGATTGCATAGTTCATGAGCAATAGAAATCTATTTCTTACAGTTCTGGAGACTGAGCAGACTCCTTGTCTGAAGGTGTGTCTTGCTACTCTAACTAAACCTGTGGGGAAAAGGTGGAAGGATCAGGAAGCTTCTGTTAGGAAGGCAAAAGCATCACTCACGATGATGGGACCGTTATGACCCAACCACAGGACCAATGACTTTGCCTCTTAGTGCTGTCACATCAATGTTTTTGTAAACATCTGAATTCTGTCTCTGAAAATGTTTACGTCCAAACCATATCACTATTTGTTGGAAGGTGGAAACTCCAGAGACTGAGAAGAGCTAAACACAAATAAACAGGAGGGAGCAGACATGGCCAGCTCAAGCAGCAGAACTGTTGCAGTCAGAGAAATGGGGGAAAGAAAGAGAAAGCTATAAAATCATAGAAACATTCTAATGTACAAGCTCAAATTTCTAGCTCCTTAGTGAAATACAGTTCTAAATAATATTTCTATTTCAGAATCCAAGAGTTTACCTAATGTTCTCCCAAGTACACGACCATCCAGTCTACCTAATTATGTAATTCATTTATTTATTCACTTACAAATATTTATGAGTAACTACCAAAATCAAACTAGCCTTTGTAATCATGTATTTTATAGGGTCTAATGCAATCAGGGAAAGATCATGTCTGCCAGAGCAAACACAATTTTGTGGTGGGGTGGACGGTTAAGCTAAGGGACATAGATATGATGTGACACATTAGACACTCCGAGCAGCATGAGTAAAAACTGAGACAGATCCTTCATATAATAATGAAATACTTGGTATTTCTCATTTTCAAATGTAAGAGATAATAATCAAAGATAAATTCTGAATTTTAACTATCTTCTTCTCTACTATATTTTATGCAAGATGCATCATAGACTTTGCACATGCAATGAGAAGGAAGGGAGATGGTTCCATGAGCCTTACCATGTGGCTGTGTGTCTTCTGCTTGGGAAATAGAATTCAGTAGAGGAGGAGCAACAGTCTGGCATGGCATCATCCCCAGAACCCAAGGTTTCTAAGAGATGCCAAGGTCACATATAGTTTGGTACTTGGGTAGAATTAATAGAACAAGAAGTAATGCAAGAGAAATTGAAGCAGGTTGACTTGTATTAATTTGTTTAAACTGCTGTCTCTGGGTCACATAATTTGCATCAGATGGTCTACTTGTGACACACCTGAATTCAAAAATGAATTATGAGCTTCATCTGTTTCCTTTTACATAATCTCATTATATGAGATCTGCTTGCTCTTGCCTCAGGAATGTGGCCATTCAAGGCATATGTCACCATATCTGGAGTGGTTCATAAATCTTATCGCTAGCTTCCATGAAGTCTCCTCTTCAGAAGTATCTTCCAAAGTTAGTTATGTACTTCTTCCATGATATAATAAGCTTGTTTTAGAGTTATTGTACTATTTCAGGTACATGAATTCAATATCAAGCAAATTATAAGGACATAAATTTCTGGTCCTTTATGTGTGAGTGGGCTTGAGACATACCACTGGGTGCCAATACCAGATGTATGAGGGCTCACAGTATCAATCTCCTAGTCTGTCTCAGAGGAAGAGATAGATGGGCTTACTGGCTAGGCGTAATTAACCAAATGATTAAACCATACTGGTTGAAATGTTGATACCTTTAGACAAGAAAGACATTTTAATATTTAAGCATTCCGTTCTGTCTATGACCTCAGCATTCGTTTCTTTATTGGTCAGGGATTGTTTACAAAGGATCTGCTCTGTTACATCGGCTGTGCTGGAAGTCAGGAAGCAAGTAGAGCAAAATCAGATATCCTGCATCTCTGAACCATGGCAAAGTAACCAATAACAACAATGACAAGAAAATTGCATGGGACAGAGAAATATCAATCCCAGGCTTTGGGTACCAGAGATGAGTTCCTAGAAGAAATGCTACATACTATGAGCCACAAATATGATGGTGGTACTGAGTTGATAGACAAAGATGAGACCCATAAGCATGAAAGCATAGATCTTTTTAGGAAAGACATATATCAACAATGAATAATCATACCAAATTTTGTTCTTCTCTAATAATCTTTCATAATGTCCTCTTCCATTCATCCATAACAATTAAGATAACATATGATTATATGTGTAAGACATGTGATTATGTATAATTCATTCTGCAAGGAAGTAGAGAAAATTGGAAACCTGAAGGATAATCAGCAAAAAATCTGCACTGAGCAGCTAGATTAATCATACAGAAAATTAATGTCGTTGTTTTTGGTAATGAGGAAAGAAATGACAGGTTTGTTTGAGAATATTAAATTTGTGATTCCTGTAGGCCAGGACTTAGATACAACCATGAGAAAATTCTCCTTTGGAAATAAAGATTTTTGATCTATCTCTGCACAACCATAGTACACAGACTGTGAAAGTCTCACTTGTAAGTTAATTCATCAGTTCATAAATGGAAAAATGAGCCAAGGGGGATGATTTATAGTTCTGAGAAATTATATAGGTTTTGGGCATCATGAAAGATAAAATGATGGGAAAGGACCTAAATGACAAGACAACACTTCAGGTCTCTACATCCTAAGTTCATTTTCAGCTTGTTGCTGGGAAAAGCTTTGTGTTGCTGTTTTCTTTGAGTCTTTAAGAGTATGAATCACACATAGCAGATCATGTGATAGAAAAAGACTGAATGTGTCATACCATAGAGTTTTACAAGGACAATTGCCTTCTGCTTGCAATTTAAGTTGTTTTATTCTGGTAGACAAAGCTTAACAATGGACCCTTGTTTTCTTCTAAAAGATGGTAAAGTTTTAGAATAATCATCCTATGACCTATAGAGAGAAGATCCTTGGATCCATTTTGTTTGGATGCTTTAATATTCAAACAATGTTTTAAAGAGAAGTTTAATTCTTAGGGATTGTGATTTGTAGACTGATTTTCTTTGCTTTCTGTTTAAAAACCACTTATGAGTGAGTATATATGATAATTTATTTTCTGGGGCTGGGTTACCTCACTCAATATGAATGTTTTCTAGCTCCACTCATTTGCCTGTAAATTTCAAGATGTCATTTTTTTCTCTGCTGTGTAGTACTCCATTGTGTACCACATTTTCCTTATCCATTCTTCGGTCTAGGAGCATTTAGGTTGTTTCTAGGTTCTGCTATGATGAACAATGTTGCTATGAACATAGTTGAGCACATGTCCTTGGGGCACTATTGAGCATCCTTTGTATATATGCAAAAGTGGTATTGCTGGGACAATGAGGATCCTAAGAGAGACATACATGGATCTAATCTACATAGGAAGTAGTAAAAGACAAGATTTCCTGAGTAAATTGGGAGCATGGGGACCATGGGAGATGGTTGAAGGGGAAGGGAGAGGCAGGGAAGGTAACAGATAAAAGTGTATAGCTCAACAAAATGAATAAAACAATTTAAAAATAGAAAGAAGTTTAATTAGCAGATGTTTTGTTTAGTTACAATATAATCCTTGGCATGAAATGTCTTTCATTCTACCCATTTCTGACATTTATGTTAAAGTACAGACATTTTGTACAAGTGTTTGGTAAATTGCTTTTACTTTTTAATGCTAAGATCAGCACACACTAGGTATAGAAGTAGAAAGGTGGATAGATGAAGTGCTACGTTTTAAATGTTAGAAGGCTGAGTGTTTTTATGAACCTTTCTGAAAAAAAATTGAATAATAGAAAATCTATAACTTACTTTGCCAGGTGGCAGAAGGAAAATGCTCAAATTAAAAAAAATGAATAGGTAAAACTTTTTTTTCAGAATGTGAGTTAGTATGGTAGTACCAACATTTTACAGCAAGAGTGGAAAGGCTTCAAACGTCATGCTAAGGGCCTTGACATGCCTGATATAACGGGAACTCAGAGATGTGATACCACCGAAGAACATCCTAACTTTCAGATTGAACTTCTTGGTCATAGTAGCATCAAACAGTTGAAGGAATTTAAGTCAAAAATCAGAATTATCTTATTTTCATGGCACTAATATTTTCTACTATGCTACTAAAATCTCCATTCATTGACATTTTGAACAATGCTCCTCTGATTTTTTTAATCTCCTAGTAAATCTGACCATCACTATGTGTAGTGCCTCACTCCCTCAGTTTTTGTCTATAGTTATTCTTTCTCCTTATACTCAAAACAGCAAAATATCCAATTCCAATGAAAACACAGCGGAGCAAACAATATGCCCTCCATTTTGACTTAGCTGTTTTCGCTTTGTTCCTTACAAGATCAGCTACAAATTCTTTCTTCCTCCAGTCTATTGTGTTATGTGGCCTTTCCTGTGGAAAAACATTGTGAACATATGAGAACTGAGACTGAGCAGTGGGCTGAGATAAAAGACTACTTTTTAAATAACATAGACTGGATAAAAATCAACTTTAACTTCCCACAATTTATCTTGGATACCAAAAGATACATACTGTTTGGACATTTTTTGGCTTAGATGAAAAAGTTCCATTCCCAGGATCATATACTATCTTTATAAGGTTTAAACATCACTACAGCTAAGACAGGAGCAAAACAAGCGGAAATAATAAAATATGGGTCAAACGAAAGGAAATTTGCCTTATTGTTAGGCATAGCTCAATAATAGCTCATGTATTTATGTTTGAGACTTGGAAAAGTTAACAGAAAAGTAAAAATAGCTTTGAGATAATAATTACCAATACACTATAAAATAAAAGAAAAATCAATTAAGAGAATCTTTTAAAGTCTATGTGTTAGGATAAAAACACACATCACATTAGCGTAAGTAAGGCATCCAAATACTACATCCTTCCAAAAAAAATATAAGATTCTATTCAAATAGTATATCCTTACACTTAGTCCTCAAATATCAGATTCTCTGAAACAGTTTTATATTCACCTTTTGAATCATACATTTACTTAAGAACAGGAATAGCTTCACATCTAGAAG
>JAQHUG010000019.1:11747931-11832124 GCA_028555095.1 Dicrostonyx torquatus | reverse complement strand
AAAAAAGAGAAAGAACATCAGTAAACACAGATGAGCTGGTATCTCCATAGTAGGATAAGGAGTCCTCTGGGTACATACTCAAGAGAGTTATAGCTGGATCATGTGGCAATTATGGTTCTGGCTTTATAAGGAAACTCCATGCTGGTGTCCAGTGGAAGCACCAGTTTATAGTCTCACCAGCAGTGAGTAAGTGTTTCTCTTTCCCCACACTCACGCTAGCATTTGGCGTCATCCTGGTCTTTTGTTTTATTATTGTTTTTTGAATCATAGTCATTGTGGCTATGCTTGAGTCATATGACACAGATAAATCACACTGTTACTCCACTGGAACCTTCATTGCATCTGGATAGATTTCGTAGTGCTGAAACATTGGCAAGAGAATTAATCAACATTCTTGTCCTATTGTGAACCTTAAAAGCTGTAATGACAACCAACTGGGCAAGACCTGTCACTGGTTTAACAGTGAAAAAGTGGCATGGGAGTAACCAACTACTTTTGGCCCCAAGCATTGAAACCCATACTAGGGAACATTATTGAGGCCAACAATGTTTGTCTAGATTGGTCAAAGGCACAACAGGAGAACTTACCTACTATACGTTTGCTAAATAGGTATGGTATTAAATCAACTCCTAATGATAGATTATACCCATAATCATAAGTAATCGAAGGTAGTCTAGAGGTCATGCCTTTAATACAGAGGAAGGGAAAGTATGATTCAGCATGCAGGATGAATTAGGCAAAGCACAGGGGCCAATAAGCTTGTACATACAGTACAGCAGCAGAAACAATAGAGACCCTGCCTCAGCAAGGTAGAAGGAGAAAACCAACTCCCAAAGACATCCTCTGATCTCTCCTCGACCATCACACACATGTATGCAGACACGCATGTGAGCATTCCACAGTTTCTCAATCTTTTCATCTTCACCAGTTGTGGATCTCTGTCAATTGCCATCAATTGCAAAAAGAAGCTTCTCTGATGAGAGTCGAGAGATGCACTTACAGGTATAATAATGTCATTAGGCGTTGGTTTACTACTATACACATTTAGAAATATATTTTCTAGACTGATAGCTATTTAAGGGATTTATCTATACTTGCATAACACACCATATTTATCCAGGAGGCCTGCAAACCATTATCATACAAAAGAAGATGTCCACTCTTAGTTCCCAAGAACACTGTATTCTCAGATTGGATATAATAAGGAAGGCAATGGAGGAAGGCAAGGCAATAGAGTTATTCAACACAAGGTTCCAGTCGTAATGTTAAAGCATGTACTGGTAAAACAATGATACTCTTTGAGTATTAGAAAGAATACCTGAATTTTTATTGTTTTTCACTTGTACAGTAGTCTACTTATTTGGAAGGGTCAAGGTTAAAATTAACACTATGAAAAGGCAATCACAAGTTTTACTTGGGAGAAAAAGTCTAACCTAATAAAGAGACATTTAAGTAACAGTGTTTAACAAAATTAAATCAAAGGGTAGCTAGATTATTGCTTATACCCACCTTCTAGAAAAATTTCTTATCAATTTTTTTTCCTTTTCTTTTTTCTTTTTTTTTTTTTTTTGCTAAGGGAGCTCTTTCTGCTCCTTCAGCCAATAGCCTTTAAGATACCAGCCCACTGGGGTGAGGTTTCACTCATTTCAAAAAGCAGCTGCAGCCCTCCACTCGCGCTCTCTTGCTTCTGGCTCCCATTCTGACTGCTAGACTCTCTGTTTCCTGTTTGCGACTAGAGGACTGTGGTGTATAATGGTGTTCTGTAAGTTTTCTCTCCTCCAATAAATAATTCCATTTTTAATCAAACTGTTGTGGGATTGTTTTGTGTCTTTAGTTTTTGAGACAGTGTCCCTCTATACAGCCTCGACTGTCCTGGACCTGGCTAGCCTTGAACTCACAAAGACTTTCCTACTTTGGCCTTCTGAGTGCTGTGATTAATTGTCCATGCCCTTTAATGTCCCATTTCCTTACTAATTTCTTCAAAGCAATACAATTTGTTCTTGATGTTAAAAGACTGAAGGTCTTACCTTGGAAAGAATTATGGGTTCTGAAGGCTTTCTTATGAAGAAGAGTAAGTACTGTCTCAATATGAGTAAGGATTTTACTGATGCATATAATTACAGGAAAATATGAAGAAAATGTCATAAAGTTTTGACATTTTATCTATGCTTATTGAATCTAGATCTATCTGCTGTGGATAGATCAAGTCAAGCAGCCTTTAACAAAAGTTAAGGCATATGATGATCACAGTCATATGCTTGCTGACTGCCTGTTGGAACTAGTTGATAGTGCCCGAGGCTTACAGTAAATTCAAGTCTTTATAATAAGAATTAGTGCAAAGTTTTAATACATTAGAAAATATTGCTGAAAGGCATCACAGGTTAAGTAATAAGTCTGTAATGATAAGCAGTGCTCATATGGATGGGAATGATCCCGAGGGCACTGAACTGAGACTTAGCTCTGATGTCCTGTGGGACGGCTGTTCTCATCTCTATAAAACTGTGGCAATAACCATTGTCAGAGACTCTTTATAGCCTGTAAAAGAATCCAGTGCAGAGGGCTTTCCAGCTCTGAAGTTGGTCAATGATTATGTAAGACAAGTTTGATGTTACTGTGTATTCCCTATAACTGACTAAACCTGGTTTTTCACAAAATTTTAGAAATTATTTAATATATTCAACTATTGTGCACTAGATCAAGAATCAGAGATTTATTCTTTGTATTTCCTAATAATAAAAATAACATTCAGCGTGATTATTGACTTCAACATATTGGCTCAACTGAAGTCTCCATTTTGTTACTTTGTTAGTGAACTTGGTTAGGTGTTAGTCTGCAATCTCTCTACATTATTTTTTAATAAGGACAGTAATGGTATGTTCCTCCAGGATTTTCATGAGAAATAAATGAGCCATTTTGCCTGAAAGACACTATTAAGGATTTAAAGTAAACAACATGCATTTTATGATTATTTTAATTTCGATGATCATTATTATTATTACTGATTATACCTAGTGATTCAAAGTAGAAGCCACAACTTTCATAATTAAAATTAGATTTTAAATGATTATTATTAACATCAAACTAGACTTAATAAATTTTTGTCGATATCTGGGCCCTGTTCTCTAACTCTTCAAATAGATAACCACATTGGAAGAAATGAAGATCAGAGGTACTTTATGAAGTTCACGATGTATGTGAAGCTGTAGTGATCGCCCTAAACAACATATTACATCATTTGAGATTATTAGTAAAGGGGTGTTGGAATGTACAGCCACCACCCATACTTCTTTCCACAACAAACTTATTAAGCCATATGGTGTTTGCTATGAAATGCCTAGAACTCACGTAGACTTTTGAGGGCATTTTTTCCTTCTCTAGTATCATTTTCAAGAGATCTTTAAATTTCATTACCCTCTTATGACACCTTCTTTTCTTAAAATGTTAAATATCATATATGGATCTAGACGTACATGCACCACTTTTTCGTGTTTTTTTTTTTAAGTAGATTTGTCTGTTATTTCTACTGAAAAACAGGAAAAGAGTGATTTTATCCAGGAATGTCAGCAGAATCAGTGGCACTCTATGGATAATAATGAATGATTTTAATAAAGGAGAAAAGCAGTAACTAGATCAGTCTTTCTATGCCTTCTAGTAAAAAAAAATGTCCTCTATTCTTGACCCATTGGTATTTTATTCCTCATTCACAACAGTTTACAGTCAAGCGTTTGTGAAGCCTTCTTAGATGTCCTTACCAGGTTCTAACCTCCTCTGTATCATTTCCATGCTTCGCTGAATCTAAAGGATGATATGTAATTTGATCTTTCCGTTATGATTTCTTCTTGGGGCAAAGAATTGGGCTGAGTTCACATTTGACATTTGGAGCGGGACTGCCGCCAGTTTTGCACCTACGGGCACTCAGTTGTGCGCTGGGAGCAAAATGGTGAAAAGTACAATGGAAATAATAACGGGTTTTAATTTCGAGATATAAAAGGTATCCTTTTATTTTTAATACTAAGCATTTTAAAGTTATAGGCTAACATGTTTGTCAAGGAAGAACTAACAATAAGCTTTCTATTGTCACTCAAAATACGCTCCAGTTCTTGAACAAATTTTCCCTGTTCTTGCTTTGAAACAAATGTAATCTTGTCCAAGGCCCCTTATAAGAAGTCTTACACAAGTTCATTTCTCTCCCCTTCCTTTGTCTTTATGATGTGCCTCCTACTTAATTAATTTGAATAATCTATACCTATCTACTCATTTTCTTCAATGTTTGTAAGCTACTTCTCTCTACAAATAATGACAGGATTCAAAGAATACCTTGCCATACAATATCATAGGACTTGAAGGAGATAAAACGTATACAGTTCTTAATAAACTTCCCACAAGTCGGTAGGTTAACAAATACTAGATAAGTAAAGCAAATCTAAAGATTGTCTTAAAGAAATGCAGTGGTGTGAGCTATATGAAAAGACAGCGTGAGAGTAGCTCAGAGTTATTAATGAACTCAAGAGAACGTGCTTTGCCCTAATGTGCTGTTTCGAGAAATTAAAAAAAAATCATTAAATTTGATTCACAGGTTGGGGTTGTAGTTCAATGGCAGAGCACTTGCCTAGCATGTATGAGGCCCTAGGCTCAATCCTCAGTACTACTAAGACAAAGGGATGTCCTACAAAGGTGATTGATTCTCCCGCTGGTGGAATTTCAGAGAGATAGCACCAAGTTAATATTTACTAAATGCCAAGGACTAGGAACTCTGTCCTGTCTAAGTCGTGTTTTACTTTTGGCAATTCTCACAATAACTTTATGAAATAGATATTGTCACATTAATTTTTAAGATTCATTTTTACATATGTATATTATATTTTTATTCTTAATTATTATTATGACATTTTTTTTGTTCAGGGAAGGCATGTACACATGATTGCTGGTGCTCATGGGAACTCAGAGACCTCAGATCCTTCTTGAGCTTGATGGGATTCAAACTTAGGTCCTTTTCAAGAGCATTTAACCTCTTATGACACACTTAACCTCTGAGCCCTCTCTCTGGCACCACACCATAACTATTTTATGGATAAAGAAATCAAGACACACAGAACTTGGTAACACAGTTAACAAATAACAAAACTCAGTTCGTGGTAATTGTGTGAGAAAGTTAATAGTTAATGATTACCAGCTAAGCTGTTAGTTCTCACAAGTATTGATAGTTTCCACCGAAATTATTTGGGTCCAAGAGTCTTCAGAATTATAACAAGCATTTTAAATTAAGTTGTATGAACTAATGAATGTGGTATGCGATAATACCGAGGCAATTTTATTTTACTTTGGCCGAAACTTCCTTCACAGATATGTTATCTAATGCAACATTCTGTAACCTACCTGAACGGTATGGACACTTCCTGTTAATTTGAATAGGAACTTGGAAGATGGATTAAACATAAAACTATGCACCCTTCTTTGAAGGGAAGTAGCAAATACCATTCATTTCACCCAACCATCCTTTCAGTAATGCTAAGTGCCAGTGGCTAGAGTATTTTAAAATGAAGTGAGGTTTACTTTTATGATTTCCTTTATTGCTTTAAAGTACACAAACATAGTTCAACTCTGAC
The DNA here is from genome assembly GCA_028555095.1 of Dicrostonyx torquatus. Taxonomy (NCBI): domain Eukaryota; kingdom Metazoa; phylum Chordata; class Mammalia; order Rodentia; family Cricetidae; genus Dicrostonyx; species Dicrostonyx torquatus. The sequence goes on along the minus strand of JAQHUG010000019.1, from coordinate 11,826,518 downwards.
TTATGCAAAGGTATACTAAGCTTAAATTTTGGAATGTCCTTTCAGTGCTGGCCTGTGACAAATGTGGCAAACGACAGCCAGATCACAGATACAAAATTCACGGATACAGCTACATGTAATATTCAGTATGGCAATTTTTTAACATCTGTAAAGTTTGACAGACATTTTAGAGTATTACCTCTTATATAATTTTATTAAGCACATGGATGTGACACAAATTATAGAGAAGATATAAAAACACAATTATTTATTAAGTTTCTAAAGTCATTTTTTTACCAAGAATTTATGTACACTTTATTAGGACATTTGCTTTTGCCTGGAGCATGATTTTTTGATAAAATAAAGCTTTTGAATAAAATGCTTATGTTCTCTATTGAGTATCTGTTATGTTTGATACTTGTTTCCGATTTTCCCTAGTGCAATTTAATTAAATAAATAAATGCACAGCATATTAATCTCCTTAGGTCAAGTAGAAAGATTTGTAACTTACAAAGAAGAAAAGAGCATTATCTCCTTTGAAATAGGTATTTGAAAACTCCATCAGAAAAATGCTTTGGACTTAGTACCTTTGGACACTATGGCTGTTTAATAGACCACTAATAAAAACAATGAATAATCGATTTTTCTTATATCATTACATTTTTTCTTTGAGGTCAAAGTCCCAAACCTGAATCTCAAGTTGGAGAAAGGAAATACGGCATCCTGTTTTCACCTCTGAACATTTAAACACAACACTTAGGATCTGGAATTTATGTCCGATCTGGTTTTCGTTTTTCAGAATGTTAGACTATATTCAGTTCAGTTCAGCTCATTTACATATACTAGTATGCCCACACATGTATGTCATCATGTGTGTGCATGTAGAAAGGATGACCTAACAGATTCCAAATTATAGCAAGCAAAACTTTCCCAAATTTTTTGAAGCCAGCAGCCTGCCATTGACACTTAAAGGGCTTGGCCTCCAGTGTCTGGGGCACCAGAGGACACACGCTCCTTAGGAAATGTTGCTTCCTGACTTGGAAGCCAAGTTGGCAGCCACGCGGCTAGCAAACACTTTGAGTCAGAATAAGGAAGCCGGACCCAAACAGGCAAAACTTTAAAAGGCTCTTTCATTGAGAAGCCCCAGTTAGTTGGCTTTTTCCACCGCATTTCGCTGCGCGCTGTCCCCGTGTGCGCAGGCGTGCGCTCAGACCCACCGCTCTCCTCCTGGAGCGACTCTCAGGGTCGCCGACAGGAAGTGGAGGGGGCGACAGCCGGCGCCCCGCAGGCACCGCTCCTCTCCCGCGCCTGAGGGGGGTGAGGAAAAAAAAGGCGCGTGGACAAGGAGCAGCCGGGCGCAGGCGCGCGTCGAGAGGAGCCCTTGCTGCAGGTGCAGCCCGGCAGCTTCTCAGGTCGCCGCCGTCGAGGCGCGTGCGCAGCAGGGTCCCGGTCGCGGCGGGCGCGAGGCCAGGAGGTTTGAGTGGCGGCCCCGGGGGCGCGCAGGCGGGGGCGCGCGGGCTCGAGCGCGCTCCGGGCTCACTTAGCGGAGCGCCGGCCCGGTGGGAGGGAGAAGTGGGGGGAAGGCGGGGCGCACGGGGCTCGGCGGAGGAGCAGGCGCGCTGCGGCCCCGAGGGAGGGCACGGTAGAGCATCGCCTGGCCCAGAGGGGCCGTCTTAAGCCGGCGGCCGCGCTGCAGCCTCCCCTCCTCAGGGCCAGCCACGGAAGGCGACCGTCCCGCGGCATCACAGGCGCTCTCCAACTCCCGCGCCACAGCGAAAGGAACGCGGTAAGCGGCGGCGGGGGCGCGGGGAAGGAGGGCTCGGGACCGCGGAGTTGGTCGCTGTCTCCCCCCCGAGGTGAGTGAGTGAACCCCCCTGGCTGGCTTAGGCGGCCCGCGCGGGGGGCTGTGGAGAGCTCGGTCTTGGCACCCCTGAGGTGTCCCCGCGGCGGCTGGAGCAGGCGAAGGGGGCGCCCGTGCAGACGCCAGGACCTTGCGCTTGACCGGGACGGGATGGTCGCCTGCAGTCACCGCCTTCCCGGGACTCTCTGGCCCGCGGGGTCCCCGCTGAAGGTGCGCGAGGGCTGCATTGGGGAAGGGGCGCTCCCCGGCTGCGCGCACACGCGCGGGACCTTTCGGTGACCGCAGCGGTGGACAGACACCGCACAGTCGCGCGTGGCCCCGGGAAAGGCGGACAGGGGTGCAAGGCCGGATCAGAAGGTGAGAGACCCGCGGGAGGGTGAGAGGGAGGGCAAGCGGGCAAGCATGGAGGGGTCGCCTGCTGTTGAGGAGCGGAGCGGCGAGGCTCGGGATGGGTGCTGCGGGGTGGCAGGAGGAGAGCGCGTCGCCAAGCGCTCGCGGATGCAGTGCGTCCGGGCAAAAGGACGCCCAGAGGTGTCTCCAGGCAGGACCTGATCTGTGGGCTCCCAGGTTTGAAGGGTTATAAAGTTGGGGACTGAGGACTCGTCACTCTGCAACACTTAGGGACAGGATCTCGCAGCTGTGCCTGTGCTGGTAAGGTCCTCAGCATCTTTTAGAGTTCTGAAGGACGAGAAGGGACGGAGACCTAAACGTGCTCCCAGTTCAGACAATGAAGGGCTGCGGAAACTCTGAGTTGAGGGAGGGATTGTCACAAGGGAAGAAAGGGGTGACTTTCTTCATCCTCACCTTATCTGGAAAGCCAGGACTATTGTGGTACAGTGTCAGGACTAGTCACCGGCTTCTGTTTCACATGATTGCCCTCTGAAAAGGTTCACAGAAAAGCACCATGGGTTTTGGTCGTCTTAGGCTGTCACTTTGTACAACTATTTTTTTTTCTTTTCTTCCAAAATTAATGTGTGGAATGTGTGGCAGTTTGGTTGGATGCCAAATATGCCGTTGCTTCCAGCTATAATCCCACGTTCCCCCAAACAAATAGGATGTAGGCTTCCTTAACCCGTGTGCCCAGACAAAAAGACAAGGCTAGAAAGTCTTCCTTAATCATTCTAATAGAATTACAAGTTACACATTGTCCTAGCTTTTTTAAATTAACTGAAAAAATTCATACACTTCAGTATATGATAAGGAAGAACAGAACTTTGTGTTAATCAAATTAAATGTGAGTCTGCTGTTTAACTTTTTCCAGAAGAAACTATCTCTTGGTAGCTTGAGGCCTTGCTCGGGACCATGTCTGTTCAGCAGCTCTTACCTCTTCGCGATAGTGTTAAAGAGAAGGGCCAATTCACCTGACACCAGTAAGGTTAAGTGCACATCTGGTGTTGTCTAATCTAGAGCCAAAGGAACATTTTTAAACTAGGAGGCAGCAGTGTCGACATTTAGAACAGCTCAGCTTTGTTTAGAGCATCTGAACCATACTACTGAGCCGTACTACTGCCCGGACTTCTGCTTTTTTTTTTTTTTTCCTCCCGCAGAGATCTGAGCTCTTTGAGTCCAAACTCCACTTCTGTGTCCACACTGATACTTAGAACACCTGTTATAGTCAACAAATCTAATACTTACCTTTCATGAAGAGATTTTGTGAAATCTGTTTTTTGAAGAGTTGTTTGATAGTAAACGTTTCTATTAATTTAAACTGGGATATTTCAAGTTTCCCCCCGTGAGCAGTCCTGAGTTATCATGTAAATATTGCTGTGAAACTTAACGTCTATTTTCAGACTCTGTTTCAAAATAATTTATGGATTTGTATCTCAAACAATCCAGGTTTCTTGATTGATTAATTCTCAGTTTCCAGAGAATACCTGAACATTGCCAAGGCACACAAACAATGGCTACTTTTGCCTGCTCATACAATATGCATTATACTGAAAACACATTATACTGGTTGGTGCTGATATTCATAGCTATTTTCTGGGTAGTTCCCTATATTAACCAAAATAGCTAGCCATTAAAATAAACAGTCTGTAAACCTTCAGATGTTATTGGCTATGCTATTAATTTTATTTTATTTTAATATTTTGTGATGTCTGGGTTATAAGCATGAACCTATCAAGGATTCAACAGTGCCATTTGTCGCAGGGTAGAGTACTATTTTTGTTTACAGTTCCTGGTCTCTCTGCCTGCTGAGTTGAAGTATTAGAATGGAGACAGAGGTACCATTCTTCTTTATATGCTTTGTCTGGGTCCCCTTTCTGTTGACAGCTATCACTTTCTGCTGTCAGACTGGGAGCAGGTCCTGATGCTGTATTATCTGTTGTCTTTTTTTTCTTTTGTCCATTGCCAAGTATAAAGCATGTAGATTCTGTGACAGATAATTTTTGTTCTTGTGTTTTTTTGCTGTGCTATGGGCTGAGTGAAGAGTGACTTGTATATGCGAGGTTTTAATGTGTTTATGTGCAGAAATTTTTGTATGAGAGAGCCTTAGAAGTGTCTTCACTTTAGACAATTTGACTTTTTGTTTTTGAAGTTGAAACAGCCACTTTAAAATGTTTGCTTTTTTATGGAGACTTGGGCTATTTTTCTTTTGGAGTATGTTTTATGTACCTCTCTCTGCCAGTGAAACTCATTAACCTGGTATAGTGTTAATAGTCCCCTCTCCTGGAAGCTAAGTTAAAGTGTAATTTGATAATCCTGCTAACCATACTGGATGCTTGTTCTATTATTTAAATATTACTTTGCATATCTGTCTAAGGAGGAGCTACATAATCAAATCAGTTTGAAAAAATTCTATTAGTTTTGAAAACTGTGTTGTCATATGTTCTTAGTATGAAGCATTTCATGAACCTATATTCTTTCCTCTAACAAGTATTTATTAAGAGCATAGCAGTTGTCAGTCTCTGTGTGCTGAGATTATGCAAACAATTCGAAGCTGAGGTAGTTTCTGTGTCTAAGAAGGAAATCTAGTGCTGTGTGATTTAGAGCTGTAGGATTTTTTTCTTGTTAAATTATGTGGAAGCACAGTGTCTTGACATTTGAACAACTGCTGTATTTGATACACTAGAACATGTTTTGCACATATGACACAAAATATGAAATTAATATTAGTCATCTAGAAGAGTGCTGTCCTGTCAGTGCTGTGTAGGACTGTGGTCAGAGTGCCTGAGTGGGGATTTGGGAATGGCTAGTTCCCAACTCAAGAAGACTTTAAAGGATTCCTTGAAGGTGACATATAATCAAGGTTAGCGGAAATAAGATCCTCCTGGATGTTTGTTTGCCATCCTGAGGGGTGTGGGTCTCCCTCTATGCAGAGTTGCTTTTAAAGGAGGTGCGGCATGGTGAGAGTTAAGCTTTCATAGCAGTCTGGAAGGATGATCTCAGAAATCTGAAATGGGAGCCGCTTGGATGTGGTGGTATGACCTTGATAAGGGGACCTAATATATAACTGTTACTTGACTGAGGGACAAGGAGAACCAACGTACTTAAGAGGGACAGTCTATAAGAGCAGGTGATGGGTGTGCTTGTGAAATACAGAAATTTGGGAGAAGAGACTGAGATTTGAGAAGTCAGTTTCAGTTTAGAACATTCAGAAGTGAGGTAGAAAGTTCATTAGAGAGTGTACTCAGGGAGTCATTTCACAACGGCTTGTGAAGAGAGCACCTAGTTTAGATAGTAGGTAGGTAGATTAATGGATGGATGCATGGATGACAGATGTAGCATGTCGCATAATTGTAAACACTGAAAATTGACGGGCTTGCCAGGAAAATACCAAGGGTTGGTAGGTAAATAGATAACTAGGGAGATCTGAAAATTTGGCGGTACAGTGGAAAGCAAGGGAGGGTGGCAGAATGAGCCATCAGGAGATGAAAGGAGGAGTATTAGACAGTCCTGCGGTACCTCCACTCAGTAAGTTCTATGTCCTAGGGCTGGCAGTTCATTTTCTACCCTTCATCTGCAAGACAGGGAACAAAACACGTGTTTTACAGGGCTTCTGTGAGACCAAAGATGATAGGTAGGCTTAAGCTCAGTGTCTAGGTTACCGGTTTGTTGCTAACAAGCAGGAGATGTTTTAATAGTAACAGACCTTTGATTTGTGATCAGAAGACCCGTAGTGAGTTTTAGTGTCCTAAAGTGCAAGCTGGCAGAACTGGGAGTTTATTTCAAAGCCATTTATGAGGTGATCCAATATTGTTTTGCCCAAGAAGGCAGTGGATTAGCAGACATTGAAAAATGTGAAGGGAGCAGAGAAGCCAGGTCATCCAAGTCCTAGAAGAGAGAGTAGGAGTTGTCTTCAGAGTTTGTGGGGGGGCATGCTGAGCTCCCAGAACAGCCTCTGCTCTGGCTGAACCATGTTTAAACACCAAGTGTCCCTCACACTTATGTTTTTGGTATTCTAAATATGCCCTGGATGATCTCACAAGGTATTGCCTGTTCATAGAACCCGAAACAGTAACAAGACTGAAACTAGATATCAAAATTTAACAAACCATTTCCATCAGTTGCTAGGTGAGGCTGCTCTGATGGCAGTTGGGCTAAGCATCAATCTATGAGTAAAGCAGAATATCTTTAGAAATCATTTGCATTGACTTTTTTCTTCCAGTCCTGCGTGGGTCTATCCTAGGTCTCTGGGGTGTCCCACCTCTGGGTCCTGGCCCTCGGGTGATCTCCCTTTCAGGGTATGGGTCTGCAGCACTGCCAGTCATTAGTTGGTCACTCCCACAATTTCTGCACCATCTTTCCCCCAGCACACCTTGTAGGCAGTACAAATTGTACGTTGAAGGTTTTGTGGCTGGGTTGGTGTCCCAGTCCCTCCCATGGAAGTCTTGCCTGGTTACAGGCGATGGCTGGTTAAGGCTCAGTATCCCTTGTTAGGAACCTTAGCTAAGGTCTCCCCCATAGATTCTTGGGGGTTTCTATTGCTGTAGGTTTCTAGCTTAGTATCTTAGCTTTCTAATTTTCTCTCCCTCCATCCTTCCCGCACCTGATCCCTCCTGTTCCCATTCCCTACCCCTTCTTCCAGCCTCTACCCCTTCCATAATCAATGTCCATTCTATTTCCCCTTCACAGTGATATTCATGCATCCCTTCCTTGAGCCCTGTTGGTTATTTAGCTTCTCTGGGTGTAGCATGATTCTCCTTTAAATCCACTTATGAGTGAGTGAGTACCATCTTCTGATGGAAACATGCAGATACCTACAGCTAAATATTAGGCAGATCTTGGGGAATCCTGGGGAAGAGAGGGAGAAAGGATTTTAGGATCCACATCCACAGAACCAATTAATACGGTTGAGAGGACCTCACAGAGACTGAGAAGACAACTGGGAAGCCTGCATGGGGACTAACCAGTGCCCTCTGCATATATGGTACAGTAAGTATTAGAGCTTGGTCTTCTTGTGGGACTCCTAACAGAGGGAACAGGGTCTGTTTCTGACTGTGTTGCCTGCTTTTGGGACCCATTCCTCTTACTGGATTGCCTCATGCAGCCTTAATTGAAGAGGAAGTGCTTAGCCTCACTGTAACTAGGTGTACCAAGGCTGGCTGATATCCAGGGGAGGCCTTTCTGTATCTGAGGAGAGACAGTGGAGGAGGAGTGAATGGGGCTGGGGGCGGGAAAGGAAGTGGGAAGAGGAGAGAAGGAGGGGAAACTTTGTTGGGATGCAAAATGAAAAACAAAATAAACAAATAAACTTAACAAACTATAAGGTTGAATCAAATATTTCAGAAGACATTTCCCAGTTATCCAGGGCCTTAAACTCAACATTGTGAACAAGTAATGATTGACCTGTAGAAAAATGGAAAAATGATTGTGGAGTTCGCTTTCTTTTCCTGCCTCCCCTGAAGTTTATTATGTTAATGTACAAATATCCTTACTTTCTATCTTAGTCTTTTTTCTACTTGAATGAAATGATGATATTTTATATCCATGATAAACACTTAAAATTAAATTCATACCATGCATGCCTACACATCTTGCTTTGTAACTAGTGAACATCAAGACAAAATATTTAATATATGAATTGTTTCGGCAATCAGCTTTACCTGAACACTGTACATGTTGTTTACATATTAATTGGAAGGCATAATAGTGATTAATTGGTTATACATAATTATGCTTAGCTCAAATTTGTAAGTTTGTTAGTCTCTCCTATCTATGATTAATTCATACCTTTTTTGTATAGCACTCTCAGTACATAGCTTTAGGACACATAAGAATTTGCTGATAAAATGAAATTTAATGTTTAACAATTTAAGGGTGAAATGCAATTCATTATGCTGATGGCTTTGAGAGACTGTAGCACTACTTTCTGTTATCAGTATCTCTCTTTGGCAGTATACTTCCTGTGATTTTTTTTCCAGCCTGTTTACCTTATAGTAGATGGTCCTGTTACTTGCAAAGTGTAGAGAGCTGTGTGATCTCAAGGTTTAGATTTTTGCTTTCTTCCACGTTGTGTGTGCAAAAATCCAGTTTTTCTTACAAGACATTTACGGTCTTTCTCAATACTCCTTTAGAAAGACTGCAGGGTCAAGTTGAAATTTGAGTAGAGACGAGTGTTACATGTAGGTAGGCATTAAGCATTGTTTAATAGTCAGAACAGAAATGCTACTTTTGAATTGATGAGCTGTAGGATATCTAGGGTGGCCTGGGTTTCAGGTTCAAAATCAGCTGCTGGCTTCAGGCTGGAAACTTACCTAAGTTTTAAAGTATGTTATTAGATGGGAAGACAGTAGGGACATTTTGGAGATCTTCATTATGACCTTACATTATGTATGTGAATTTTTAATGTTTGAAATATTTTCAAGATTCTAAGTCATATTTTAGCTATTAAATGAAGTATACCTTGTTTTAATAAGAAAAAATTATGGCACTAATATTTTTTCAAGTGAGAAAAATGTAAATGTATGCCCAAGTATTGAAAAGTAAAATTATTTGTACAAATTTGCTATTTATCTGTATGATTTGCTTTATATTGCATAAATGGAATCATATGGATTATAAAACTTCAAAACACCTGAAGGAAATAGGGCCAACATTTCAAATTTGTAAAAATATTTTTAAGAGCTAGGGAGATAGTTTAGCAGGGTAAGCACTTCTTCCACAAGCCTCAGCATATGAGTTTGGATCCTTAAAATGAGCCTACAGCCAGACATGGGGGTGCACCTGTGATCCTAGCGTTCCTATGGGGAGATAGGAAGTATACAGCCAGACATGGGGGTGCACCTGTGATCCCAGCGTTCCTGTGGTGAGATAGATAGATATGGGAGTGCACCTGTGATCCCAGCGTTCATATGGGGAGATAAGAAGTAGAGAAAAGAGAAACCCTGGACACTCACAGTCTATTAAGCTTGGTGTACACAGTTACAAAAACAAGAGACTTTGTCTCAGTCAAGGTGGAAAGTGAGGGTTGAAATTCCAGTTTGTTCTCTGCTCTCCACACATGTGCCTAAATTACCAGAACACATAGGTACACATACCCTACACTACATATGTGCATAACACAGAATTTTAAAATTATAGAGTTGATATTTTGCTATATTAATTATACACTTTATTGTATCATATAAGTATTTTTTTTCAGTCAAAGAGCCTGTAGCTAATGGTTTAAAAGCATCTCATATTTTTAAAGAAACTAAAGGACTTTGCTATTCAAAGCAACATCAAAGAACATCTATGGGAAGAATCCTCTTTTGAGTAACCTGTTTTGCAAATTCAAAGTCTTTTATTCTGCTTAAGCACACACAGACACACACACACACACACACACACACACCAAAAATATTTGGGCACACCTTTATAATTGAATGTAATTTAACCATCAGATATTTTTTACAGTCTTTTCATGTAGCACAACTGATCTCAGATTTATAATTCTCTAGGCTCAGCTTCCAGAATACTGTGTTTCCCCACACCTAGCTCCTTTATAAATCTTAAACACCATTTCAAATAGGCATACTATTATTCTGCGCCATTGCCATAGCAATATTGATCACATAGTAAAGTATACCAAGAGCATTTATTTTTTATATGTCTGACAGTGAAGTAAATGAGCATGTGCTGTTGTCTTTGTATTCTGAAAGATCTGCTCTACACTGGAGGTACTGTACAACTTTACCTATGAAAAACGGTCTGTGTGCTTTTCATAGCTTTATCCATTGTCCAGTTGGTCTTTCTACTGAGTAGGGTTTACAGCAAACTAGTCAAACAGGTTTGCCTGTTTATTTGACAGAGCTCAGGAAGCAGGGAAAGTTATGGATAAAGGCAAGGCTGAAGCTGTTTTAAGGAAATTAATGCTAATCACTAACTCTGTTTTCTCCTGACTTTGAAAATATGTTGAAGAGATTTATAAGAATGTGTCTTAATAGAAACCTGATTAGGGTAAGGGAATCTAGAAGGGGAAATAAGAAGCATTGAATAAGAACAAAATGAGGACAATGGAGAAAGAGAAAATCTTATTGGAACAACAAGAGATCATTCAAAGGAAAGCAGTCAAGCTTCAGTGTTAGACTCTGTGTTATGATTTCTGTGAGCTGGCTGGGTCACACCAAGAAACCAGAGTATTGATCTGGGGGTGACTATAATTAAAGCAAAGGCTTGCCTGCGGTATTGGCATCCTACGTGGGACCTGTCATCCCAGAGCTGAGCTATACTAAGGGTATTTATGGGTAGGATGTAGTTACTTTCTCTGACTCTGACCTTATCTTAGAAATCATAGTTATCTTTTAGAAAATAATAAACTATTCATACGGATTTTTATTTTATTTTTGAAACAGGGTTTCATGTAGCTCAGGCTAGCCTAAACTTACTGTGTAACAGAGGATGACCTTGAACTGCTTGACTCCATTCTCCATTTCCCAGAGAGCGAGGATTAAACTTTTATGTATAACCTTGCCAAACTAGGTTTTCTTTCTTTCTTTCTTTCTTTCTTTCTTTCTTTCTTTCTTTCTTTCTTTCTTTTTTCTGTCTTTCTTTCTTTTTTTGCCTTTCTGTAGTTTATTAAACTCTTATATGCGTGTTCTATCATTGTAATTTTGATCTCCCTCAGATCTCTGACTAGATAGCAGAATTTTACTATAAACATGATATGAGGGCTCCAAAATTTTAAATCACTTCTTGAGATGACCAACACAGACCCTAGAATTTCAAAGTCAGGACCTCAATTTCTTGCTGAGAGCCATGTGCTGGAGGTATACCAAACACCTCATTTTCTGAAATCCTTCCATAGTCCTGTGGAAATTACACAATAAAGTCTCTTTTGGGCCACACCATCGTGTTTATCTCTTTCTCTCTTGCTGGAGTCTCCCACCCCTACTCTGTGGCAGTGTTCATCCTCTGCCATTTTGGTTAATTCTCTTTGTTTTTTCTGGGCATTTTTCAGAACTTTAAAAGACAATTCTCAAACCTTCACTCTTTTTCTTTATTCCTTTGGTGAAGGTTATTTGTGTTATTTATGATATTTTTAATTTATTCTCTCGAAAGTTTAAGAGCTCAAACTTGGGTTGGAAAGATGATGGCTCAGTGGTTAAAAACACTAGCTGTTCTTCCAGAAGTCCTGAGTTCAATTCCCAGTACCCACATGGTAGCTTTTAGCTGTCTGTAGTTCTGATTCCAGGGGATCCAGCACCGTCTTACAGACATACATGTAGGCAAAACACCAACCAATGCACATGAAGTTAAAATTAAAAAAACAAGAGTTCAAACTCAACTTGCAAACTATGTCTGGCACTGCTGTCTTCATCAGCCAAGTGACAGACTTTGGGATTACCCCTGAGCTTATCTTTCTTTTGTCTCTATTATTTTGTTCGGCCCACTCATATATTTTTATCTTCTTAATAAAGCCCTCCCTTCACATTGCTTGAAGCTTTTGTTCACCTCCTGCTCTTTGTGTAGTCTTCTCACTTCTCAAACCTAACATACTATTGCCTCTCTCACCTTTGCCTTGGATTCCTTTCATCACTGCGTACTTACTGCATACCCTTCACCTTCTTCAGGGGTCATTTAACTGTGCCCCTTATTTTCACCTAGAAGCACCAAGGCTTTAGCCAACCTTCATGCCTACAGGTTGTCTCGCTGTACTCTCAATACCCACCCTTCCTAGTCTTACACCCAATAAGGCAACACCATCTAGCCCTTGAGGCATTTGCTTTAGGCCGTTTCAGTCCTAAAGTGCCCTAGCTTTTCTTGGAGAGGTTGGCGACAAGGAGATAAGTGAAGTAAAGAGAATGGGGGATAAAGAGAGGAAGAGAGACAAAGAGAGAGATTTTTTTGGGCTATAACCAAAGACTTCATCTTCATTCCCTATGAGCATTCTACCACGGAGCTACATCCCCAGTCTTCACTCTCTCTTTTCAGTTATTCACCTAACTAGCTTTTGACCTTCGAGTAACACCTCAGATTGTTGCATCCTTACATCTTTAAACTTTTCTTTGGCTTTACCCTTTGCATATGTTGATGAGAGTTTCTCTTTGACTTCTGTCCACCTTCTCCGGTGAACACAGGTCCATATCCCACCTTGGATAAACAGTTCTTACCAAAGATATGATGTTCAAACATCATTAAATGGTATTTTTTAGCTCCTCACAAAGTAGTGTAGGTAGAGGATTTTCTTAGTTTTCTATATATATATATGTTGATAATTTTGCTGTTTTCTCCTAAGCTGGATCATTCAAACTTGAACTGTTTCTTTCTTTGGATTTTGGGACTGTCTATGTAGAAACCATAAGAGTCATGGAGACTTCTGTTCCACATAGTCAGCCACAGTGGAAAGGTCTGCTCTGTAGAAAAGTCATATTGCAGAACTCTTGAAAGATCACATTTATATAAGAGTATTTTCTTTCGAATTCACCTGGGGCTTCTAATAGATAAAAGTGAAATCCCAAGTAATTCTGGGTGAGACTAATAACAAGAAATAGCCATAGCAGTAATTAAGTGTACTTAGTTTTTGTTTCAGGTTTATATTTAATAGCGAGCATGCCCAGTGTCATTAAATAGTAGTTGGGGTGCACTATATACACTAGAAAGAAGCCTTTTGAAGTCTTTTAATTCCCTCACTTGGACGTTTTACAGTAGCTACCGATGTTGAAAATGCTACCCAGGTGGGATGTTTTTGTTTTTTCCTCTCTTTCTTTAGTCTAAACTTCTGCCTTGGCAAGTACCAAAATTCTTGTTCAAAATGAACCCCCTTCCCTTTCTTTCTGGGCAGGGCAGTAAAAAAAGATATAGGATTAAGAATATAGTTTAATATTAAGAAAAATTTTAATATACTTTAGCCCATGTATAAAAGGGAATAATGAGAAAGAAAAGCATAAAATATGAAGACTACTAAAATCTGTGCACAAGTTATCTATGTACATGAGTCAGGAGGTTTCAGTAGGAACTCAAAACAACCTATCTTAGTTGCCTAATATATAGATAGATGGCATGACCCTCTTGCTGAATGTCTTCAGTTTGATTATAGAAGATAGAGAAATTGAGCTGGAAGTGATGAGGAAGCCTTCTCCCTCCAGACCTGCCTCCATAGTTCTAGACGATACTATGCAGGCTACTAATAGAAAAAGCATTCGTGGTTCCATAATGGCCCCTGCAGCAACATGCAAGATGAGTGCACTGTATAGTAGGGAGAACCTACTATGGTTGTTTTGGTAAATGGTCATTTTGTTGTACTGCTTTCTGAATACTTTATGTCCATAAATTCATGTTACTCACAACCTTGTTTCTTATTGCAATGGCTAGTGGTTAATACAGAGACTCATAGCTGTTCAAAGTGCTGAGAGCAGTGGCTGCAGATGCTCAGCCATAGTTGGGGTATCTTTATTAACTCTCACCCAGAAGGCTCAGGAATAGGGTAGACGAGGGAAAAAAAGCAGAGAATGGGACAGAAGGCTGGGAATTTTCCTCTCATCGTGATATGTCTGTAAGACACGTATCACTTATGGAAGCTGTGGTTGCTTGTGTAAGACCTGCTCAACATAAAGCCAGGCAGAATTTCAGAATGGATGGAGGAGGCCCAAACCACACTTGAGGAACTCTTGCAAGTTTATCTCTATTGGGTAGGGAGTAATTTTCCTTTGGGAAAGGGATTGGCCACTGGTAGGTTGCTCATGCCACAGTGGACATACAGGCAATGCAAACTGGACTCAGTGGTTTTAAACAACAAAAAGTGTCATGTGCCAGTTTGATCTTTCTTTTTTAAAAAATATTTATTTATTTATTATGTATACAATATTCTGTCTGTGTGTATGTCTGCAGGCCAGAAGAGGGCACCAGACCTCATTACAGATGGTTGTGAGCCACCATGTGGTTGCCGGGAATTGAACTCAGGACCTTTGGAAGAGCAGTCAGTGCTCTTAACCACTGAGCCATCTCTCCAGCCCAAGTTTGATCTTTCTTAACGGCCTTGAGGGGAATGCATTACTAACAGTTATCCTTTAAGTCTGTTTTGGAATGTTGTTCCAGTGTTTTAAATTGTGCACTAAGCAAAGCTCGTCTGGGCATCCTTGCTTACCCTGTGTATCCTTTTGGAGAAAAAGTTCTTTTCTTTCTTAGAGAGTCCTTATGCCAGATCTCACTGACAAGCTTACAGATGGGTGATAGGGCTAAAACCATGGCCTGTAACCTGATGTTTGATCCTTTATAGTAGTTATGCATCCTTTATGGATCCTGAACACTTTATGATTAGCATATATATTAATATATGTATTATAGAAATACTAAAATATGTATACTAAAATCCTTTCACTAATAAATTTCAATATATACATATAGATATTAGTGAAAATATTATCTTTTTTCACTAATCTCTCTCTCTCTATATATATATGTATATATAGATATAGATCTTGGTGAAAGGATTTTAGTTTAATTGCCTAAGTGCAACTCTGTTCCTATTACAATTCCTACTGTGTTCACCAAAGGAGAATCTTTGTGAGCTAGGTATGACTTCTTAGAGATCTGAGAAATGTAAGAGGTAATCTAGCCACTCGTTCAAGAAGCAGCCAGGTTCATGATAGAAACTTACCTTTAAATGAAGAGTATTGTAGTTTATTTTTAAAAAGTATGAGTATTTGAGGTCTTCTCAGTATAAAGGTTTAAGAAGGTTAGTTATTACTAAGACTTTTCTCCTGTTTTGATTTGTGTATCCCAGAATTCAAGGAAATAATGAACCTGTTCTCTGATATATGGTAGTGACAACTTTGGAATATCTTTACCTGTCACGGGCAGCTTATATGGCTCAAGACCAGGAAACGTGAGTGATAGTTTTGACTCTGTCAATGAGTAGCTATATCTTGGGTTGTGATGGTAGGGTTGGTAACTACTTATTAGAGATATTGTCCCTTTGTCAAGGGGCAGAATTTGGACTCGGTTATATTTAGTACTTCAATTGGGATTCCAGTTGATTTTTAGATGAAAATACTTTTAAATGTACTTTGTGTTACTTTACAGAAAGTATATTAATTACTGTGTTTAAGTATATTTCTATTACTGTTGCAAAATCAGTATTGACAGCAGCGATATACGAAAGACTGCTCAGCACTTGTTCATTGCTGATATATTGGTGTAATCCTAGATGCATAAAAGACACAGATTCCCCTGTTAGTAAAGGAGCATCAGAGAAATGCATTGTGCCTTATGAAGAGCCTACCCAAGTCTTTGGTCCCTGGAGACTATTATAAGTTTGCTGGTTTTTAATCTAATGGTCTATAACGAGCTTCTCATGGTGCTTGTGCCTGAATTTTGTGACAACAGGGAAGTTTATTATTAGTTTATTAGTGAAGACTTCCACAAAGTACAGAAATACATAGTATTGTGGTTTTAGGTTAATATTTGGCTGGACTTAGGAACTCTTCTATTTGCTTAAGGATGAAGTCAGACTCAAAACAAAGAATTCCTGTATTTGTTGGATGTTGATAACATGATGCAGAGACATGGAGATAAATAGTACCAACCTGATCAAGCCTTGGCAGAATTATAGAAAAAGAAACCTAACTTTTAGGAGTGTGTTTGTGTCTGTGTGTCTCTGTGTGTATGTCTGTGTGTGTAAATTTTATAGCTAGGGTATGATAAACACCAAAAGTGATTTAATCGCACCATTTTCTTTAATAAAAGGAACATTATTTTTCATCTTTATATTTTTATCACTATCACTAATTCTCAGAAAATGACTATTGAGTCAGTACTTTTAGCACTGTGAATTTTCTTAAAAAAATACAAAGAACAACAGAAATAGAAATATAAGATTTGTGGCTTATCCCAGATCTGTAAAATCAGACCTTGTGAGGTCACACCCAGAAGTCTGTTTGCATAAGAATTTATGGATGTGTACATTCTCTTACTTTTTTCCTTTCATTATAAATCATTTAAAATTTCCCATACTTCAGATATGAGCTAACTGAAAAAGCAATCTTGGGTTCTCAAATATACTTTCAAGCCAAAATCTTAAGTATTCACCAACAACTATTTTAATTATATTTCTAAGATGATCTTGATATATTTTACTAAGAAATTCCATTTTAGTAATGTACTAACAACATAAATTAATTTAGAATTTGAGAAATTATTTAGGTGAGAGGGAAAACTCAGTCCTCAAAGACTGTGAGCAGGATGGCCAAATGTTCACTGCTGGCGTAGTACTAAAAACTTTCCTTTGGTACTCTGGGAAACTGTTGGTAATTTTAGCTGAAGAAGCTTGCAAATGCTTTGGGGTTGTTCAGCTGCTTCTTCTGTGCTTCTGAGGATGGGTGCTGTACATTGCTTTTACCTCAGGTTTTGCTGGGTCACTCCTACCATTTCTTCAGCTGTGCCCCTTGCATAACTCTGCACTGAAGTGCTGAGTGCCAGTTTCTTACCAGTCAGTCTGGGGGAGAGTGACAGAGATAGCTTCAGCTGCTTATTTCAAATAAAGATTCTCTTCTCCCCAAGTCGCAGGCTATTTGTTGAAGAGACCTTGGACTCTATATTTTTACTTAGCATTTGAAGTGGGGCTTTCAGGCCCTAACATTTAAGGATCATTTTATTTAGATGATTAAATTATGTGTTTCATTATTTCTTATGTAAAATTAGATTTATTACTATTGCTCATCATCATTTTTATTTTGAGACAGGTTCTCATTCTGTACCTAGGCTAACTTGAAACTCATAGTGATCCCCCTACCTCAACCTCCTGAATACTAGGGTTACAACCTGTCCAACTTTGGTGTTTTAAATAGCTAAATTTATCATGATTAGACAAAAGCAGGGGTCCCGAGTGCAGTTTGCTGATATCTATTCTGTCCTATTTTCTGTCTTCTCCCTAGCCTTGTTCTTGTTTTCCTTCCACTGGATGGTTGAGGAGAAACTCCCTATGTGGACCGGGGCCAGCTATTGCTGATGAAGGAGAAGGGTTGAGTTTCTCATTACATCTTTGCCACCTATACTGCAGATGTCAGCGAGGGGAAAACTGTGGCTGATTACAGTGCGGGCGTGCCTAGCTCCGGATGTTACGGAAGCAGCACTAACACTGCATTCCTTGTGACCTGTTTGGAAGGCATTGCTAATGGCGAACTTCTCTTTGTATTTCATTTATATGAAGCCAGATCTGCCTCTTTGTACTATATCAGTCTCACTTTCTGTAATGGAATATGTTAGTATAAGCAGTAATACAATATGAATGCAATATTTTTATCATGACCTTTCAAATTAGTTGTTAGTCACAGGTATATTTTTTCTTTTAGAAGTGATTGTGTTAGAAATTTTGAACTGAAGCGGGAGACTCAAATTTATTTATTTTTAAATTTGTAAAATAGACCACATTCTTCCTTTCTATTCAGAATTTTTGTCTCATATCTGTAGGTAAACTGCACATACCTAAAAAATATATGCAGACAAAAAATATGTGAGACAAAAAAATGGTTTTTGTTGTTTGTTTTCTGAGTAAATCAAAGCCAAAAATTTAGTAATGTGGTAGATTTTGAAAACCTACTTATCTATTCATTAACTTATGACGGCCATCCTGAGTTTTGTTAGTGTATGATAGTCCAGTTAGTTAGTTCAGAGTACTGGGCATACTTTATTCATCTTAATTTTATGCTATTTTTATGTGTATGGGTGTTTCACCTGCATGTTTGTCTATATACCACACATGTGCATGGTGCTCTAGAAAGTTAGAAGAGAGAGTCAGATCCCCTGGAACTGGAGTTACAGATGGTTGTAAGCTGCCTTTCAGGTGCTAAAAATCAAACCTGGGTCCTTTGGAAGTTCAAGCAGTGCACTCAACGACTGAGCCATCCCTCCAGAACCCCTCCCTTCCCCATCTCTTTTTTCTTTAAGGTAGGAGCTAACTGAAAACAGGGGACCATGCTTTTCTAGATGCTATGTTCTTTCCCCACCCCAAGTTGAGAAGCTCCTAGTCTGTGAAAGGATTTTTACTTTCAGTGTCTTATTTGCAAACTGCTAATCAGAATTTACTTTAGAACACTGGTATTGCTTTCATGTGAGAGTAGTAGCCATAGAAGTACAGCTGTGTTTTACCCTTTGTGTGTGTGTATGTGTATGTGTGTGTGTAAAAGAAAGAGAGAGAGAATGTGTGTGTGTGTGTGTGTGTGTGTGTGTGTGAATTGAATGTATGTGTGCATGTGTGTGAGTTCTTGTCCTCTCTTTTTATAGTGGGTAAAGTGGATTAATTTACTAGGTGTTAGCCTTTGTGTCAGGTTCTTACCTTTTTGAGATTGTTTCATAAAATGAAAGCAGCTGTTTTAGTGGATGTGAAGTAATGCTTTCAAGTCTCAACTGCAGAGACAAGAACTACAAGGTCAGAGCTGTGAGTGTGCCACTGGCTTGACTTGCTCAGGGATCTTCCAGTTTTAGCACTGAAATGCCCATCTCCTGGTAACTCCCGCAGTTCTGGGAAGACCGTCATGATTCATCTTCCTGGTGCTATAGACAGAGACAGTACAGTGGCATAGAGTGGGTAGTTTAGCTCATCATAAACAGTATCTGGCACAAACATGGAGGAATGGCATTTCTGACTCCAAGCGTCTTTGTGGCTACAGCTTTCCAGGTTTGCTCTTTGGGAGTGCATGGCCTGGAGTGTTAGTTGCCACAGTCGCACACCAGCTATGAGGCAGATTAGAGTGACTATTAGCGCAAAAATAAGAAATTTCACGTACTGTTTTTCCTCCCGTAACCAGAGCTTTTAGGGCAGAAGCCTGGGCTCAGCCACCAGTCCCCATACATCAGTTAAAGAGACAGAAATTAAAAGCAGAGATATGTTGAATGTGGTCATGTTGGGAAAAGGCACTAGAAAAGAGAGCAGTGACCCTAAGTCCTTCTTGAGGAAACTCATAGGAGCGTTAGGTTTAGAGGATGAGGTTTTTACTCATCATCTCTGAACAGGTCCTAAATGGTAATCTCAGAAAGAAGTCATTGCTGGAGGGGTTGGTGGGCTTAGATGTTTACTTCCATTCCAGAGTAAGATTGTTAGCCCTGGACAATTGCCCTCATTGTATTTGAGAGGAGGTCTTTATTTTATGTGAGGATAAAGTGACCTAAGGATAGCACCTTAAGCCAAAATAAAGGAGACAGAGGGACCAATGACAGGGCGCAATGTTAGCTTTTCATACAGCTCCAGTACTTTGTGAGCCCCAGTGGGGAGTCAGTACTTTTACTTCTAGGCCCCTGCTTTACTCCATCTCCTTGTCCTGTAGGAGAATGTATTTATGTAACTCACACTAGATGCTGCAAATGTTCTTTTTCATCGTTTTGGCCATGAACCAAGTTCAAGTAGAGGACGCTATTCCTTGAGAAGAGAGCAGAGGCTGCAGTCATCTTCTGATGCCTCAGTTTGGCATCTAGCACATCACAGAGTTCCCTAAGTACATTTCTCGCTGCTGTGATTGAATGTAATGATAATTCTCTTAGTTGTTTATAACAGTGCTGTGATTATTGGGGTTACCTAAGGAAGAAAATAGAACCTCCGGACTCAAGGCAAAGCTCTACATTATCAGTAGTAGTGTGCCTACTGGCTGGAGAAACAGCTTGAAACTGCCTTAGGAGTTCTGTTCAGAAATATTTACTCATGTGAGGCTGGGATTCTTGACTGTACCACAGGAAATAATTTCAGGACAAGTCAGGATAAAGCAGAGTTAGATTTATCAGAAAGATTTTAATATGTTTTATCACAAGTTTTAACAGGTGCGAGAGAAAGGATAAGAGAAACCCCTGGTGGACGTGGGCTTCTGGAGAGAGCATGCTTAAGTGCCTTTAGACTAACCATATGTATCATGTGAGTGGCTTCTGAACTTGCCAGTACTGCTTTATGGCCTCATTCAAACTGCTGTGTTACAACCATTTATTTGTTCTTTCACCTCATGTATGACAAATTACTATCTTTGCAATATAAAATGCTGAGTGATGTCATGTGTCACACATTGGAATTGATGGACTATAGTTAATCTAAAATCCTCAGGCAGTAGTCTGGAACCATCAGTTCTAATGTATGAATCAACCAATACCTACTCATGTGTTTTGATGAACAAAAAATGCATAATTGCATATCGATAAAAATTTGGTGCTATGCCATGTTTTGTAAATAAAACTCCTACCTGTAAAGTTGTTATTTTTAAAAAATGAATTTTAAATGATTATTTCTTACTGTCTCTTAAGAGACAGTAGGGTAGGGTCAGGGGTAGATGAAGGATGTGGGGTGGGGAATGCTTTCTCAAATGAAACCAATAAGTGGGAAAGCAAAGTGGAGAGATTAGAGGCCACACTGGCCTCCTGTGTAGGACTAAGCCTCAGGTTTCTCCAGCCCTGGCTCCTCATTCACCTGTACTGCTAAAATGAGGCCCAGGACACATGATCTTCTACTAATATATTACATCATCACTTTTTAAGTAGACAGGCATGGGTTCTGTCACCCCTCCGTGTGACCCCCACCGTTGGGGATATTTGTGCAAATGGGTGTGGAGGTGTATGGGGAGAGGAGAGCACTGGGCCCTTGAACCTGCCCCCTTTGGGGGGAGCAGGTGAATAGGAGGAAATAGTGCAAGGTAGAGCCCTGTTCACAGTGGGGATCCAGCACCAAACTAGGAAAGGATAGGTTGAAGATTCTTTCCCGCCTCAGGAGACTTGGTAGTTAAAAATGTGAAATTGCATTTTAACAAGACCATCAGAAGGCAACGTATACAGTGAGGGTGGACTCACTCCTAAGAGTGACAGGAAAAATCTAGGAAAGGATCCCATTCCCCTAGGTTGGTTCTACAGCTCACTTTTCCCAGGGGCAAGTGAGTTGCCTAACCACCATATTGGCAAGGGGGCACCCATTCACAGGCCAGGATGTCTGGGTGTGATGCTAGATCATGAAAAGTGGTCACTGGCCAGGGTGAGGGTTTGGGTGGGGACTATAGGCCCGCCCTTACAGGGCATGGCTTCCAGATGGCTCTGGCTTGGCCACTCCCTCCAAAAAGCTACCTCAACCTCTTACCCCATCCCACACCCAGCACCCACCATCCCAGAGGATGCATTAGTGAGGGGCAGCAAGCAGCAGGGGTGACTTGGCTTGCACCTCTGTGGCAGGAAGATAGGAAGGAGTAAAGGGTAATGCTCAACCCTCCCTGCCCTCTTGGCCCCAGGAAGAAGTGCCAGGAAGAAGACATTCCCTGACCTGGAGGCAGGAGGAAAGAGGCAGAGAGCTCGCTTAGTTGGGTGGAGCCCTCCTGCTATCACCTGGGGCTGGGCAGGTGAATCAATGAGGTCACTCTGTTGCCTTCTACAAGATCCCAAGCTTCAGCCTTGGAGTGGGTAGAGGGCCACTGGGATGGCTCATTTCCTCCCTGCTCCAGTCTTTCCAGCTTCTACCTTGTTTCCTTTGCCACCCCCTTTGCATAATTTACTGTCAGCAAACCAAGAAGGGGGTGGTCTCTGAAGGGAGGGGCAGTCCTTTCCCTTACACACAGCCAAAACCAAGGGGGCATAGGACTGGGTCAAGGCTTTGGTCCCAAGCCCCAGATTCCTAGAAACCTGTATAGGAAAAGTGGGACCCCACAAATCAGAGATAGATTATTGGCTCTAGTCTCCAGTAGAATTTGGGGATGAAGACCCCACATTTACTCTGTGTGTGTGTGAAATATGTGTGTGACACACAAACAGAAACACACACGTGTATATGCATACATACGTACATACATTTTTTTCATGTATGTATGTTTGAGTGATCATCCCAATCTAGAGAGCTTGGGCCCCAAAACCTCAGCTTGGAATTGGAATGAATATTCTTGGGAGAAAGGGTTGATTGTCATGCCAACAAGGCTCAGTATTCTTCACCCCAACTCCACTTGTCTTTTGTGCTCCCTGTTGCTTAGCATGATGTTCCAGGCCTTGTGCTGCTACAGCCTGACCCTGTACATCCCTCTTTGACGAGGACCCTGCCAATGGTGTGGTAGGCGTCCTCTCCTTCTCCTCATAGAGCTCTTGCATAGTGACTGGAGAAGCTTATTGCTCCCAGAATGGAGTCAGAGAGAGATGGAAGGTGTCAATTTCCTCCAGGCAATCTGGCCTTTGAAATGGTGCTGCAGGTGGTCGTCCTTGGTGAAAGCCTTGTAGCATAAGTGGCATTCATAGGGCAGGTCCGCAGTGTGCAGGTGCATGTGGTTCTTGAGGTCTTACTATGCAGCAAGCTAGCTGGGCAGTGTGGGCATGAGTAGGGGCACTCGTGTGTGCTTCTGCTTATGGATCTTCAGCCTGTCATTCCTCGTAAAGCAGATATCTTAAACCTCATAGGAAAAGGGCTTCTTACCGGTATGGGTTCTCATGTGGCATGGCATTTTGTCTGCCCTGTAGATTATCTTGTGACAGACAGGGTACTCCTTGGGCATCTGTGAATGGCATTTATGCACCAGCTTGCCTTGGCTACCCAGGTTTGGTGCCAGGGTGGCCTGGCATAGAAAAGTTAGGTAGGCTGTCAGGTCAAGGTCAATGGTATCTTCATTTGAACCGTCTGGTGATATCAGGGACTCATTGCTCTGTGATAGCCCATAGGCTGGGACATATACCAGCTTGTCCTCTTCTTCCTCACCCTCAAAGACCTCATAGTTGGGGGGGGGGCTGATTAGGAGGTAAGGTGGCACCCGTGAGGACTTTAGCTGTCCACAAACCCACTGCTCCCACAGTGGCCTACTCTACCAACCATCTCTTCTTTGTAGCTCAAGGGATGGGTTAGTTCTGTGGATGTATCAGGTACCTGATGGTTTGCTCAGGCCCCCTTGGTTTGAAGAAAAGCTTTTCAGGACTTGCAGCTACGGTGGCAGGCAAAAGGTTGAACTGGTGATGGTGGTGGTTGGAGGGGCACCTGTAGAGGGTCATCTTCACATTGGGCTCTCCTGAGGTTGAGGCTGTGGTGGTGGCAGTGACAAAAGTCTCCAAGTACAGCTGGACTTGCTTATAGTCATCCTTATCTGAGCCGGGGGCGTCTAGCCCGCTATCTCGTAGAATTTCCACGTAGGCAACAATAATGCAGGGGATTTCCATAGTCAGGCAGCTTGGA
Organism: Dicrostonyx torquatus; assembly: GCA_028555095.1. NCBI lineage: Eukaryota > Metazoa > Chordata > Mammalia > Rodentia > Cricetidae > Dicrostonyx > Dicrostonyx torquatus. The sequence goes on along the minus strand of JAQHUG010000019.1, from coordinate 11,803,158 downwards.
GTACAGCCAGCATGTTGGCACTGCTGGTGATCAGTGTAGCTGTGTAGGCAAATTCCAGCAGGGCACCCAGGGCCTCAGGCCCTACAAAGTCCTGCTCACACTCACCCACACCAGCCCATGCTCTTCCAGCATCTGTCACGCCACCCCTGTTCCCATAACAGACCCCCACCCCCACCTGACCATAAATAGAGCTTCTGGAAGTAGTCGCTGTAGGCAGCCAGAACAGCCATGTGTGTGCCCCTTGGTACTGATGGTAAGGTCGCATAGATGGCCCAGCTGCCTCTGCTCCTTGAGGCAGCTCAGGAGCTCACTGTGTGGTCTGGGAATGAGATCCAGTCAGGACATCGTCAGGGCTCACCATCTTTTCCTCTGAGCCTTCTGAAGCTGCAGAGGGACAGGGTTGGGAAAAATTACTTCCCCAACTGGCCCAGGCCCTGCTTTGGTTCTGGTCATAAGACTGACTTGGGTAGCTCACTCTCATTGCTGGGGAGGCTCCTCCTCCACCACCCTTTGCCTCCTCCTGCTGCTCTGGTCCCTGTTGCACATTACATTCACCTGATGTCCCCTTCCAGGGCCTGCCTCACCTGTCCTGTCTAACCTGTAGTCCCTTCCCTCTTACACACCTATCACCTCCAAACCTCCTCACCCCCATTTAGCAACACTCTGTCACTTCCCCGGGTACTCTCTCCTTCTGCCCAATAAGGATATAAGCTTACACCTCCTCCAACAACAAGTTTCAGCAGGAGGCTTAAGGGTCCCTCCATCCTTTTCATCCCTTTCCTCTAGCTCTTACTATACTTCCTGAACCTTTATCAGCCTTTCCTTTTTTTTCTTCTATCTCCCGTAAACTGCTCCCATCCCTCTCCCTCTTCTCTATCATTATCTCCTATAGTCAGTTCACCTTCACCTGTACAGTTTTTCATAAACAGTCTTCCTAAAACACAAATGACTATTAGGACAAGATATAAAATAGCAGATAATAATCCAAGGGATGTGATCAGATGACTATGGACTAGGAGAATTTCAGTATTTGTTGCTAGCCATGGTCCTTCCTCTCTTATTCACACAGCAATGCTTATTTATAGTGCTTGTGTTTAGTTGTTGCCATGATTTTCCATAATTCATTTTGTATTTAAGTAGGGGAACAAAGTGGCCTAAATGATTCTGATTTCTTATAGTCACTATTTTGTATTGGAGGCATGGCAGATATTATTTCTAGAAGTTGTTTTGTCTTGAGAATGTTGATGTTTCTAAATAGTCATTTCTAGAATCGATGTATAGAATTGGTAGTTTTAAATTTTTTCTTCAAGGGCCGTACTCATTAGCTATGTGTAGCTGAACTATTAATACAATTTAGATTTCAGTTCTCACTCTTACTAGCCTCATAAAACTGCTCAGGAGTTGCTGGTGACTAGAGGATGCCCAATAGGAAAAAAGGGATCCACGTTTTTTCCCTCACAGTATATTCTGGACAGGGCTATTCTAGAGCATAAGAAGTTCATCGAAGCAAATACTTTTATGTTATTTCTTTTTCATTTTTAGTAATGACTGCAATAGTTTACTAAGATAAAGAAGAATAAGAAACACAGAGGAAGGTTTTGTTTCCATGCTATAATTATTATGCAGTTATTTGTGATCAGTGTATGACTTTGGGTGTGATTGAAGTGCATGCTAGTTGTCAGTCCAGCAGGTAGAATAGTAGCTGTCTGCCATGACTCCATCATTGAGAATCTTGTGTATGCACATGGTGACAGTAGAAAACAGTATTTATGCCATACCTGCTATTATGTAAATTTCATCCCTCGAATATGTAACATGTACATGCAGACTCTCTAAGTTTTTCTCTTTCAGCTGGAAGAAACTAACATCAGAGTGACACAACTGGCATGAGGCCAAAATGTATTACATTAAAAACCTAGAAAGCATTTTTCTTCTCCAAGACTACATATTTTGTCCTATATTGATCTTGTAATTAGAGAAAAATTTGCTGTGGAAACCTTGGGGTTTTGTTTTTGTTTTTATAGATTTCTTATTCATAGAATACATTGTTTTTATTTCTGCTTTGAGTGAGAAAGGGAAAAACAGCTGAAAATATAGTGTATTTATTATTGGAAGAATCCAATTTGTTTTGTGCGTGATTATTTTAGATTGCTTGCAAAATCTGAGTATTGAGATGGTATATTTGTTTCAGTTGAGTTTAGATGGTGAGAATTTGCCTAAAGAAATTGGCTACTATACAGTCATTAGCAAAAACATGCACGTTCACCATCATTTGTAATGTTTGTCTAAATATATTTTGAGTTGTTCCTTGAAACCATAGTGTCTAGTTTCCATGCATAACTCTTTAGACTGTTTCTCTGCTCAGAGGTCTTCTCTAGAGCCTGATTATATTGAGTAGCTTTTGTGTATGGGTATTAGTTCTCCTGCAAATAATGTGCTCATTTTCCACACACGTCAGAGTCAGACTTGGTACGTAACCTAAAACATAAAAGGCTAGAAGAAATATCTGTCTTGCGGTGTACATCCATGTAACTTGAGGTTGGCACTCTGCTTGAAGGTGGACTGTAAAAAGTGTGGTCTGGGACAGAGTCATTCACCGAACCCTTCTTCAATATGCAGTTAGTCTTGCACTTTTGAAAGTCATTCACTTGGGTGATGCCCTGAACATTACATAACGACAAAACTGTTACATAAATACAGTCTGCCAGGATATTTAGCGTACTTAGTGATGGTTTTACTGGTGAAGGAAATACATTTTTCTGCATAATTACTGAACTTCTACTTAATTATTTTATGAAGTGTGACCTCTTAATGGAAACCTTTACTCACAACTGGGAGTGTTACCACTAAATTAAAATGAATTAAGTAGCAATTGGGTAGTGATATACCTGAAAATTAAAACTATCACTCTCCTGCAATTAAAAATGAAATGACATATATTAAGAATAAGAATTTTTTAGTACTGTTTCATAGATAGTGTTCAAACAAGCACTATCACTTGTCTTTAGGCTTTGCAGAAGTTATTATCTGGGTTAAAAATGCTTTCATTTACTAATGAAATAATGTATTTTCAGATTGATCTTAATATGTATTGTGTGTCAATTTCTTCCAATTCTGTACTTCAATATTAATTTTTATCTAAGTGAAGGCTTCTTTGGTATATATATATATATATATATATATATATATATATATATATGTGTGTGTGTGTGTGTGTGTGTGTGTGTGTAATTTTTAAAAGAATTGGATCATCATATATTTTGGAGAATAAAGTCTTTGCAATTGCTTTGAATGGCTAGCTGTCTATAACTTTTTAAGTCATTTTCTGGTTGTCTTCACAGCTATGAAGTCTTACACTACATATTTCATGCTCCTATGGAGTGCTGTTGGAATAGCAAGGGCTGCCAAAATCATCATCGTGCCGCCAATTATGTTTGAAAGCCATTTGTACATTTTCAAGACGCTAGCATCAGCCTTGCATGAGAGAGGCCACCACACAGTGTTCCTTCTCTCAGAAGGCAGAGACATTGCCCCATCTAATCACTACAGCCTCCAGCGATACCCAGGGATCTTCAACAGTACCACCTCAGATGCTTTCCTGCAGTCTAAAATGCGGAATATTTTCTCTGGGAGATTGACAGCAGTTGAACTGGTTGACATACTGGATCACTATACTAAGAATTGTGACATGATGGTTGGCAACCAAGCCCTAATCCAGGGTTTGAAAAAGGAAAAGTTTGACCTGCTCCTTGTGGACCCCAATGATATGTGTGGATTTGTGATCGCTCATCTTTTAGGAGTTAAATATGCTGTATTTTCTACTGGCCTTTGGTATCCTGCTGAAGTAGGAGCACCTGCTCCTTTAGCTTATGTCCCAGAGTTTAACTCACTCCTCACAGACCGCATGAACTTCCTGGAAAGGATGAAAAATACTGGCGTTTACCTCATTTCCAGAATAGGGGTTAGCTTTCTGGTTCTTCCCAAATATGAGAGGATAATGCAGAAGTACAACCTGCTCCCTGCGAAGTCCATGTATGATTTGGTTCATGGGTCCAGCCTGTGGATGTTGTGTACTGACGTAGCACTGGAGTTTCCAAGACCCACCCTGCCTAACGTTGTGTACGTTGGAGGAATCCTAACAAAGCCGGCCAGCCCACTGCCAGAAGTAAGGTTTGCTGAACATCTTAGTAATTTTTTTTTAAATATAAGGGTCAGTTTTTATTCCTGAAAAAAAAGTATTGGTTAGTATCATTTTAAGAGCCCATAACTGTTTAGCTCTGTTTATTTGTGGATCCTTCACCTCCCTGGAATTCATCTGCTTTGGGTGAGCTTATGTATAGTAACAAGAGGCTCTCTGTCCTGTGTAGGCAGTGGACTGAATGGAAAAAATAACTGTGGTCTATGAGTTGAATATATTTAGCTGTTTAGTTTTAGCAAGCATAATTTATTTTGCTTTCAATTAAACTCTCTGTTCATCACAAATAGTGTGCAGAACACTGTGTCGAGTAAACAGTAAAAATCGAGAGAATAAATGTACTTCTTTGCAACATTTCCATCCTATAGTAGAAATGAGTATTAATTTCAAAGTAGGAAATCAACTAATTTAAATTAATAAGAAATGTAACATTTTGAAAAAAGCATGTCCTAGTGCAGTTTCATTTAAAAAACAGAATTGATGGCACTTTAGAAATATCAAAACTGCATTCTTTTTATGCTAGTTAACTCATCAGCAAATTTATTATTCTTCAGAATTGTTTTTTATCCTATTTTATTTTAATTAGCCACCTAGTTTATCAGGAGTCATTTATGCATATATTAAAAACGTTTTCTAAGTTTCTGTTAGCTCAATACTTGATGCCAACTACAACAGTAGTAGAGTTTATATAATTTTATTTTCTTTCATCTCTGAAAATAGCCACCTGCACAAATGGTTGATTTCCACTGTGGGCACTATTTAAAAAAAATCTATCAGTCCCTCAATAAAGAGAAAACTCAGATTGTCTCCCTTAGGTATTAACATAAAAAGGATCACTGGGTAGTATTTTTCTTACAGTGTAATCGGGTGACTGAAATGGAGATGTGAGACTTTTCTGATAGACCCATTTGAGTGATACTTAAGAAATGCCTTGGTGTAGTCCATGTGACACGGATGCACTGAAATAGCTGGCTCCGTGTGCAGTGCAGTGTTAGTAGCTTGAATTGATGCAGTCACTGGAGTGTCAAGGGCACAGCTGCACTAGCTACTGTAGAGGATGACAAATGACCTTACCCCATCTCAGCCCTTCATGAAGGGTCACATTGGGATGTATCTCTCACCTTCCTAAAGATAGTTAAAGTCAGAATTTAGAAGCACCTTCTCAAGGATTTAGTAAGCAAAACTGACGTTACCTAGAGAAGGTCATTTCTAATGTCACAGAGATAACTTGCTCTTTCCACAGCTTTGTCATTTCCCAGGGAGACCCGTGCTCTCTGCCAGCTTTATTGATCTTGGTATCAGTACTTTGTCTACTCTCTCTCGGTTAGAGAAAGATATTCTAATCCCCCGTCTTCTTTCAGTTTTAGTACATATTTCTTGAGTTGCATCACCTTGAACAGCAAATTATAGGTATACAAGACTATTTTATGCTGACAATTTTGTGTGCATTCTGTCTTTATTAAGATACATAGTACTTTCACATTTTTCTATAGTTTGAGCTTATTGGTATTACCTTGATTCCCCCTGTTTACCTATATCTTAACTAGTTTTAATATTGTATCTTTTTAAACTTACAGTAACATTATTTATTTTACATGTATGGGTGTTTTGTCTGCACATATGTCAGTGCACTGCATGCATTAATTACAGATGGTTACCGTGCTGGGAATCACATTTGGGTCCTCTGGAAAAATGGTCAGTCCTCTTCACCACTAAGCTTCCTCTAAGCCATCTTGTTTTCTTGCTGTTTGTTTTTTTTTAAACAATGTTAGTGGGTTTTACCGAGCCTCACCTAATGTATTAAAATGTCTTTCGACTTGGTTGACAAAGGTTTGACCTACTTTATGAGCTTGTGAGTTCTTCTTCCCTCATTGTGTTCTCTGTAGTGATTCTAGTGAAAGGATGCTTCCAGTTTAACAGCATGTCTATTGGGAGTGTTACACATACAGCTGAACATCCAACGTGTGCCTTACACTGCAATGTGATCAGTAGCATTGGATTTTAAATGAAAATTAATCTCATTTTGGTGTACCATTCTTAGTATGGCTATTTTGACAAATGTCTACCTTCCTCCTTCGGTTCCCTTACTCTGTTGTAATTTTATATGCTTACAGCATACATCTTCCTACTGTGATGACTCTGGTTGATGTCTGAGATAAGCTGTGCAATAGTGTTATAAAAGTTAATGAGTTTTTCAGGGGTTCATACAGTTCCTGGACCTGTTTCTAACACTGAAACAGGAGGGTCCGCAGAAAGCTGGTGAGAAATGCTGTCCAGTAACAACTACCCAGGTGTTCATTGCCTAGATAGTTCATATTGGGGACATACTTCATTTTCCATCTGTCTGGAAATGATTGGGCAGTGAGATTTGAGTTTTGCAGCATGGGAAAATTTCTAAAAGGTGTTTTTAGATGCTTTCATGATGTCTGAGTGTGTAGAAACTATTGTGAGTATCTGGGCCAGTTCCATTCAGTAAATTTTCACCTTCATAATACAGACAGCATAACCATCACTTGGCAGATAGATGTAAAGAGCTTGAATGCCTCATCCAAGCCTATAGTCTGTCAAGGCCTTTGTACCATAGAGTGCTGGGCTATTGCTTAGCTTGTCAAAAAGTACTATACCCTTTTAACTCAGGTCATTCATTTACACATAGGTAACTGTGTACAAGACTTACAGAGATAGTTGTGTCTTCAGTCTTATTTGAGATCAGTGACTGTGAGTGCTTAGTATAAGAATCTTTTAAAACTAGTTAGACTCTTACATTTTAAAGATTCTAGAATTAATACTAAAATGCTGCATTAATATACTGTGAAGTAATTGTTTACCTTCAACATTAAGTAGTTCAAGATGTAGTTTAGAAATATGGTCAGAGAAACCACCTCTGTTGTGTCATCAATGCCCAGCTGCCCACAGTAGGATTCTAAACACTTGAATTTAGCGGAAGAAGTCTATCTGGGTTGGGTCACATCCTTGTTCAGGGTTATCTACTGTTATTACAAATCAGTAGAAAATATGGATGCTAATTTTCTTTCTTTTTTTGAGACAGGGTTTTTCTGTAGCTTTGGAACCTGTAGACAAGGCTGTCCTTGAACTCACAAAGATCTGCCTGTCTCTGCCTCCCGAAGCTGGGAGTAAAGGCGTGCGCCACTACCACCTGACTAAATGCCAGTTTTCTAAATACCAGTTTGCCTTTGCCTAGAAAGAGGTCTTTAAACAGATCTCTATTTAAATGGAGCCTTTCAATATTAAACATAAACGAAATAATAGCATATACAGTGAGTACATCTTGTAGTAATTTTATTGGATGCATAGACGTGTTTATTTAGAGAGTCTATCCATTGTTAAATTGAAATTTTCCTGTGATGACTTTAGATGTTTCCTCATTGACAGAAGACTTCTACCTCGGCCAGACTGCTGCCACCTTTCAAACTCTACAATACTGAACTCTCACAGCACCTATTAGACTATCACTGTTAGTTTGGCAAACTGTGTTTCCTAAACATGAGTGTGGGTACTTCAGAGGGTGTCATTTTTGTAGCATGAGTATCTGAACAATACCAGACACTCAGTAGATATTTTATATTAGAAAAAAACAACAGAAGTAACTATCAATGGGCAAATTCATTCAACTGATAGCAGTGTTGTTAAAGATTAAAACCACTGTCTATTCCAAATTTATATCTACGTCTTATTATGCAAAGCAACTAAAACTTCCAGACCAGTTTTAGTGAACAAGAATAGGTATAGTAGTGGTTTTTGATTGATAAAACCCAATTGGTGGGTGAATGGGTTATGCCATAGTTTTAAAGATGGAAACGGGATTATAGCCATTGTATATACCATATTTATTGAAGTGCCAGATTATAGCCATTCTATACCATCTTGATTGAAGTGCCAGTTTTCATAAGCACTTTGTCAATATGTATAATCACTATTGCTTGGTTCCTAAGAATGATTCTATTGGTTTTATAAAAACCAATTTTTTTTGGAAAAAAGAAAACTTAAGACCTAATATTTGAAAATACTGAAATTTCATTCCATTTGTGCTCAGATGTTCACAACAAAATGAGAGTCAGGCAGGAAATGGTACATTCATGTTTTTGTAGTTTTTTGAGTTTATTATAATATTTTGGCATTTTTTTAATATTCAAATCTCTAGAGAAAGTAATTCAGGAATGTGGAGCCATCAGTAATTCGCCATTCATTTCACAGCATTATACGATTAAGTAACCTGTCTGTTGCTCCTGTAAGCATTATGAACTGACAGAATTTATTGACATGATATGAGATCCAATTATGTGACCAGATTTCACTGTCTGAAATTGATAAAAGGCTTAGCATAATTTTTAAGTCCCCTGCCCCAATATCAGTCCTTAAACGATTACTGTGTACTTGGGAATTGTGCAATTAGATATTGATAAAACATTGGCAATGTTAAGGGAAATATTTTTAACTGATATTTCTACCAGTGACAGTTTTTATAATAAATTGCTGTTGGGACCATATACTCGCTGTATGTTTCACATTTCCTCATTCCCAGCCAGTTCTATTTTTAAATTAAACTTGCTGCTATTAATGAGCTTGACACATTTATTTCTTAGTGCATAGTTTTTAAACAAAAAAATCTTATTTTTTCATTTTACATGTTAAATAACATTATAATAGAATTTTATAATACAGTTTGAAATGCAAGGAAACAGAAAAAAATTCAGGTTCAAAACATGCAAACAATTTTTTTCCTAAAGTAATTTTTTCTAAATGGGTCAGTGTGACACCTGTACTCAGTGACCTGTCATGTTTAATTTCTTTTTTTTATTTCCACATATACAATCTTTTTAAATTTTTATTGAGCTCTACATTTTTTGCTCCCCTCCCTACCTCTCCCCTCCCCTTAAACCCTCTCCCAAGTTCCCCATGTTCCCAATTTTACTCAGGAGATTTTCTCTTTTTCTACTACTTCCCATGTAGATTAGATCTATGTATGTCTCTCTTAAGGTCCTCACTGTTGTCTAGGTTCTCTGGGATTGTGATTTGTGGCTAGTTTTCTTTGATTTATGTTTAAAAACCACTTATGAGTGAGTACATGTGATAATTGTCTTTCTGGATCTGCGTTACCTCACTCAAAGTGATGTTTTCTAGCTCCATCCATTTGCTTGCAAAATTCAAGATGACATATTTTTTTCTGCTGTGTAGTACTCCATTGTGTACTTCAGTCAAGGGGTATTTAGGTTGTTTCCAGGTTCTGGCTATGACAAACAAAGCTGCTATGAACATAGTTGAGCAAATGTCATTGTGGCATGATTGAGCATCCTTTGGATATTTTACCAAAAGTGGTATTACTGGGTTTTGAGGAAGATTGTTTCCTAATTTTCTGAGAAATCGCCACACTGATATCCAAAGGGGCTGTACCAGCTTGCATTCCCTTCAGTAATGTAGAAGTATTCCCTTTACCCCAGGACCTCTCCAGCATAAGTTGTCATCAGTGTTTTTGATCTTGGCCATTCTTACAGGTGTAAGATGGAATCTCAGAGTTGTTTGATTTGCATTTCTCTGATGGCTAAGGATGCTGAACATTTTCTTAAGTGTCTTTCAGCCATTTTAGATTCCTGTGTTGTGAGTTCTCTGTTTAGGTCTGCACTCCATTTTTTTTATTGGATTTATTTGTTCTTTTGTTGACCAAATTTTTGAGTTCTTTATATATTTTGGAGATTAGACCTCTGTCTGATGTGGGGTTAGTGAAGATCTTTTCCCATTCTGTAGGCTGCTGTTTTGTCTTGCTGACCATGTCCTTTACTTTACAGAATCTTTTCAGTTTCAGGAGGTCTCATTTATTACTTGTTTCTCTCAGTGTCTATGCTGCTGGGATTATATTTAAAAAGTGGTCTCCTGTGCCAATGCGTTCAAGTGTACTTCCCACTTTCTCTTCTATAAGGTTCAGTGTAGCTGGCTTTATGTTGAGGTCTTTGATCCATTTGGACTTGAGTTTTGTGCATGGTGATAGATATGGGTCTATTTTTATTTTTCTACATGTTGATATCCAGTTACGCCAACACCATTTGTTAAACATGCTTTCCTTTTTCCATTTGATATTTTTTGTTTCTTTGTCAAAATCAGGTGTTCAAAGGTGTGTGGATTAATATCTGGGTATTATATTCAGTTCCATTGGTCCTCCTGTCTGTTCTTATACCAGTACCAGGCTGTTTTCAGTACTGTAGCTCTGTAGTAGATTTTGAAGTCAGGGATGGTGATGCCTCCAGGAGTTCTTTGATTGTACAGAATTGTTTTGCTTTTCCTGGGTTTTTTGCTTTTCCATATGAAGTTTAGTACCATTCTTTCGAGGTCTGTGAAGAATTTTGCTGGGATTTTGATTTGCATTGCACTGAATTTGTAGATTGCTCTTGGTAAAATTGCCATTTTTACTATGTTAATTCTACCTACCCAAGAACATGGGAGATCTTTCCACTTTCTGGTGTTTTCTTCAATTCCTTTCTTCAAGGATTTAAAGTTCTTGTCATACAAGTATTTTACTTGTTTGGTTAGAGTTACTCTGAGATATTTTATGCTATTTGTGGCTATTGTTAAGGGTGATGTTTCTCTGATTTCATGTTTAATTTCTACTTCACTAATAGTCAGTGCAATTTAAAAATAATGTGTAAATTCACAACTGCCTCAAAGGAATTGCATATATTTGATTCTTTAAGAATGCAAAATGGGCTGGGCGGTGGTGGTGCATGCCTTTAATCCCAGCACTTGGGAGGCAGAGGCAGGCGGATCTCTGTGAGTTCGAGACCAGCCTGCTCTACAAGAGCTAGTTCCAGGACAGGCTCCAAAGGCACAGAGAAACCCTGTCTTGAAAAGCAAAACAAAAAAAAAACAACAAAAAAAAAATAAAATGGTTCTTGTTGCTTCAATACCCAGAGAGTTGAATTCATATGTCCACTGGTGAAAGGAAGGAAGAGGAAATGAAGAAAGGATATGATGGGTAGAATCTAAGTCAAACAACTTTGGAGTCTCTTTCATGGCTCAGGTCTTCTTTCTTAAATTTTAGACTAGACTTTATACTTCACCTTGTAAGCTTGTGAAAAATTGGTACCACCAAAGCCAAACTACTTATTTTCTGGCTGTGTTGGTGGAATACTATATACTGAATTCCTAGATATAGTTCGGCAATGTTGTGCCATCCAGAAGAAATGAATTTTTCAGTAGATGATGGTCCTTTGTTTTGATGACTTTGTTATCATGTTCCCATCTTTATTAGTGCAAAGCCAGCACTAATCCCTCTAATGGACTTTGGATGATAACTATCCATGACGATTCTTAATGGTGGAACTTGATGTGCTTACTTGCTGTGCTGACTTATATAACTTTCGATGAGCTGTAATTGCTGAAGCGTTAATTACTTCCTGCTTGCCATGTGGTGAATAGCTGAATTAATATTGGGATAGCTGTGGAAGTTAATAGCACCGTGTAAATGGCATGACTTCATATTTATTTGGTCTATCTATCGAGTTTTATCACTGAAATAGAAGGAAGAAAACAAGTCAATAAGATTCACTGTTGTTAGGCTATCACAAGTGCCTTCTCAGTGAGCAGGAACTGACACATCTCTAGGATAAACCCAAGGGTTGAGAGAGTACTGGCATGGTGCTTCAGGGTACCGGCATCTTTAGCTCCAGTGGCATGATCTGTGTTTTTTCAGGCTCCTCTCTTCTGTATTCATTTTTCTGTTTCTGTTCTTCCCAGACCTGAGGGAGCAGTGGTAAATTTCATACATATTGATGTTGCCTTTATTGTAGCTAGGAATTCTACCCAGTTTCTTCATCATAGTCAAATTCTGATATACCCATTCCAGGAAACTTGGGAACAAGTATATTATTTTTTGTATTCTTTATCTTCTCTTAATTCTTAGATTTGCTTAGTCAAAATCCTGTGGCATTCATATCAGTACAGCAGTGTAGACAACTTACTAAATCTGTGATGACCAAAGCAATTGTTCAGATTCCCTGGTGATGCAAAGCTTTTGGTCATGCTGACAAGCCACACTTTGAGAACCAGTACTTTTGCCTTAGACAGCATAAATGATCTGTGCATTGTTTAATGATTTTATGTTGAAATATTATTTCTGGCAGAAAATATGTTTTCTTTGCTTTACAATGTAACAATATATGTATGGATGTGTTTAGATGTCAAGAACTAAAAACAATTTATTTAATTGCTTTGTTTACTGTAATGTTTAAGTTTGTGACCTTAAATTCCATTTTATGAAACTAAAATGAAATTGAATTGTTAACTCTGATGTTAAGATAGAGCTAAGCTATGTTGGAAGACACTTTAGAGCCACTTGTTTTTATTTACAGGTATTTACTTTTAGCTCTGTGTCAAGTTTCTTTTTGTTTGTTTGTTTGTTGTGATGTAATGTTTTATAGAAAGCATCTCACTCAATCATCGACATAGAACCTACTGTGTATCCCAAGGTGACCTCAAAGCTGTGATTCTCCTGCCTCAGACTCTTGAATATAGAAAGGAAGATATGCCAGCATACCTGACTTAACAAAGTACATTTTGTAAAGCAGCATCGATAGCTATTTGTTACAATCATTTTTCTTAGGATATTTCAGAAGTCAGTTAATAGTGTACACATTACGGGCAGTACTTTTAGAAGTGAAACTGTTAAAAGAGCAAGACAGATAAGCATGTCTTCTTCTTCCCAAAATGCTCCTCTAGTTTAAGGAGGGCTTCCTGTTAAAGGGGCCATTGACTTTTAACTGTAGTGTCTCATATGGTTTGTTTTTGACATGGGTACTTGAGAGAATTGTAATGTTCAGGTACAAGAAGAGAACCAAATGTCATTCACAGGTACTATTTTGCCTTTATTTCCTTCTGATTTTTTTCTAAACCCTTTGGGGCATATCTATAATATAGTAAAATAAACTTACTGAAGTACATTGACATGATTTTATAGTTCAATGAATATAGCAACTGCTAAATAAATATCTCTAGAATGGGATAGCTTTGTGTATAATTAGAGAAAGATTCATTTCATAATAGTTGAATATTTCATTTACATCCCTCTTTAAGAAAACTCTCGGTTCTATTTTTTTCTAATTTTCCAGAAAGAATAATGGATGATGAAAATCAGCTTACCAATCTAGATTATTTTATCTCATTTTAATTGCAAAATTATGTATCCGTATGTGTTTGTCCATGTATGAGCATACATGCACATGTTGTGGTGTATGTGTAAAGGTGAGAGCACAACTTTCCACTGTGTATGTACCAGTGATTAAGCTCAGATGACCAAGGTGGGCAGCAGATTCTATTACCTGCTGAGATGTCTCACTCAGGCCTAGTTTATTTATAATCAAACTGTAAATGTATCAGTAGTATACCATTGTTTTGTCTGTTTGTCTTAGCTTACGACATGTACAAGACAGTTTCTTTGTGACATTTACATAAGTGGTAAATGTAAGAACAACCCCTTCTCTTAGGCCATAGTTACCGTCTCTCCAGTTGATTACTTCCTCTCTTTCCACTTATTTACCTTTTAAAAGCCTCATCCACTTCAGATAAGATGTGAAAGAGAACATTTGGATGGCCATATATGCATTCTTATTTCTGGTGGAGTTTCGTTGGCAAAACCAAAACCATGTACACATTCAATAATGAGTTCATTAAAGAACTGGAAGTGATTAAGGAAATAGAAAACCACTTATTATAATTTGTATATTATTGAAACTTTAATTATATATAAACAATAATTAGAAATAGCATTTGTTTATTAAAAACTAATAAACGTTTCTTAGTTGATAGACATCTAGGCTGTTTTCAATATCTAACTGTTATGAATAGAGCAGCAATGGACATGGCTGAGCAAAAATATCTGTGGGAAGATGTGGAGTCCTCTGGGTACTTTGCCCAAGAGTGGTATAGGTAAACCTTGTGGTTGATTGATTTTCAGCTTTTTGAAGAATCTCCACTTTAATTTCCAAGGTGGTCGTATCAGTTTGCACTCCCACCAGCACTGACTAAATTCAACATATGCTAGTTTGCTTTATTGATCTTGGCCATTCTGGCTGTAGTAAGAAAAAAATCTCAAAGTAGTTTTTTACATGTATTTCTCTGGCGACTAACTAAGGATGTCGAACAGTTCTTTAAGTGCTTCTTGGCCATTAGTGTTTCATCTTATGAGAAGTCTCTCTTGGTTTAGCTCAGTACACCATTTTAAAATTGAATTGTTTGTCTTTATGATGTTCAGTTCTTTTCTTTTAGTTCTTTGTGTACTTTAGACCCCTGTGAGATGTAAATTATAAAGAATCTTTCCCCCTTCTCTAGGCTCCTGTTCTGACCAAATGTTGGTGTACTTTGCTGTGCCAAAGCTTTTAAGCTTTATCATATCCAATTTATTAATTGCTAGTCTTAATGTCTGTGTTACTGGGGGTCCTGTTTAGAAAAGTCCTTTCCTGTGCCCATGAATGCAATCCTGTTCTCTCCATTTTCTGTGTCAGCTTCAGGGTGAACTCACAGTGACAGCACACACAAGATCTGCACAGGCTCAAACTAGACAAAATCCCAGCACTGAGAAGGAGGAGCTGACACCAAGTCCCAACCATAATCAAGAACTTGCAATTAATTCCTGCTTGAAAAGAGAAAATCAGCTTCCTCCAATGGGTATACCCAAATCATATCCCCAGGGCAGCCCCCATGCCCAAAAAGAGTTGGTTAACTTAAAGCAGACTCTGTGTTTTTGTATCCTTTTAGTTTTGTTTTGGTATTTTTTGTTGTTTGTTTTGATTTTGTTTTTGTTTGAGAAAAAGAAAAAAGGACATGAAATTTGGTGGGTAGAGAGGTTGGGAAGAGTAGGGGAACAGGAAAGAATATGATCAAAGTATCTTTTCTAAAATTTTTTAAATAAAAAATAAATTTTAAATCCTCTAATTACAAATTGAAACTGCCGAGGGAACAACAAACCAAGACGACATTGCATTTAGGAAAACATGTATGCACCAAACAATAGCACACACAATTTTATAAGAAGTGTTCTACTGGACATCAAGGCAGAGTTAATCCAACTCAGTAATAGTAGGTGATTTCAATACCACACTTTCTCCAACAAACAGGTGATCTCTTGAGAAACAGAATTAAAAGGCAAAATACGACAAATGGACATAACAGGTCCATTAAACCTCAAACTAAAGAATATATATTCTACTAGCACCCATGGAAGTTCCTCTAAAACAGAGGATATATTAGAGCATAAATCTTAGAAAATATAGAAAATATTGAAATAACTCAGTGTATTCTCTCTGACAACAACACAATACAACAAATCAAAAGTGAAAGAATTCCTAGTACATTGGTTCTCAACATGTAGGCTGTGATCCCTTTGGGGTCTCATATCAGATATCCTGCATATAAGATATTTACATTACAGTTCCTAACAGTAGAAAAATTACATTTTGAAGTAGTAACAAAATAATGTTATGGTTGGGGATCACAACATGAGGAACTGTCTTAAGGGCCATAGCTTTAGGAAAGCTGAGAATCACTGTTGTAGTGGTTGCACAAACTGAAAGATAAAAAACAAAACAAACAAAAAACAAAAACAAAACCCAGGACAGAATAGTGCATAGGCCAAAACATATGAAGAAAGAAATAATTTTAATTTTTACAACACAAAGAACTGTGTAGGCATGGGTAAGTAACTCCATGAGAGCCCGCTGGGCCAAGTAACCAAAGTTTATTGGCTGAATGAATTCCCACAAGGGGAGTGTTTGTGAGTGTTTCTTGAAATGTAATCTCATGTTAAATTTTAGAGGAGCTGGAGAGATCACTCAGTGGTTGAGAGCACCAGTCTCCAAGAATCCAAATGATTCCCAGGACCCACAGAATAAATGGTCCAGAATTCCAGATTCAGGGAATCCAGTGTCCTCTTCAGACCCAAGGATACCTTTGCACACATTCCATGCTCTCACATAGACACATAGATATACAAACAAATAAAATAAAGGTCAATCTTGATAGAGAATTTTAAAACATATCAAATTATGTATGCAATTTAGTTTCTCCTTGGAGCAAAATGAATAGCTCAACAAAAACATTAAAAAACTATAGGAAGAAAAATAAGTTGTATGTCTCATCTTTGTATGATGGAGGCTTTTTTGAAAAAAAAATTGTGAAATAGTCATAGTTTTAATTTTTAAGTAAATGTTCAGGATATAGGTAAATTTTTCAAGCTTTTAAAAACTTAATTTCATTTCAGTAAATTTCTGATGAGTATTTATTTTACTTATTTAAGTTTAGTTTTAAGTAAATAAAGCTTGTCTATGAAATATTTATATTTTTAAAATAGTAATTGATGTGATATACAATTTGGATTCTTTTTCTGTTATATAGATCCTATTTTTAACAGTTGAGAAGTGGTTAACATGACAAACAAGAAAGTTAAAGATAAAAGAATTCACTTCTCTGCTAGACTATATATGACTTTCCATTCCCTTTCAATGAATGCCTCAAACCCCTACTTTCATTTTTCATAGTAATTTTGATGCTTTAATGTAAATGATATAGCTGACCCCACTAGATTTACTTTGTAATAAATTTAAATGCTTTTAAAATTAGGATCTAATGGAACTCATACTGTGACTTAGGCTATTTGTGATCGCAACAGAGTAAATTCTAAGCTGGCGTTACACTCTATTCCCCATCAATTTTCAACAGTGTGGGAAAGTACTACATTAACTTTATTTGCATATTGTAAATATAATCTGTACTTACATTGATAACACCAATTTTTTCAGCTGAATGGGACCTCAACGTTGTACATCGAATATTTATGTAATTTGTTATTGCTTTAAGAAGGCAGTATTAGGCACTACTGGTTACGACCAGTTCAGGCTTTACACAGCTGTGCACTTAGCATTTAATCATGCAATGAATTTCTAATGAGAAAATCAGACTGGACAAAGCATGCCCAGTGAATCTGATACAATGCCATTTTTGTTTGAGAAACATAAATAAATCCTCTTCTTACATTAGAGGTTTCATTAATAGGTATTTGTGCTTGGTATGTCAGGCAGACAGACACTAACAAAATGTCTTCACCTGATGATAGTAATTTATCACTTTGAACCTTTCATAGAAATCCAGGGTCTTTTTAAAACAACACTAATCTTAGTCATATTTCTGTTGGCATTTGACATTTACCTTCAATATTTAAATTTTTCTTTCAACAGCTTCCTTTTTTACATGCATGCAAAGTATCTAGTGATCTTGTCCCCTCCCCTTTCCGTCATTCTTAGCCAGAGACATGAAGCCAATAATCGCACTCTAGCAACCTTTCTCCAGTAATTTTACAGTGTCTCAGGCTGCCAGTTGCTACACTGTCCACCTCCTTTGATCAAAAACACCAATTTCTAACCCTTGAATACAGTATGTTATAGCAAAAGGAATGGCAACTAAATTCGTTTATTGCCATATAGTAAGAGCTGAGAACAACCTAATGTATTACCTTTCTAGGAGTAGTGAATATTTCATGCTGAAATTTGAGTTGGAAGGACAGTAAGGTGTTAAGTCAAAGCAATCATACCAGCAGTGTAATTAGACAGAAGATAGTGATTCAGGACAATTGGGTGAAGTACTCTAGATGCTCTGATGCTAGTTTTCCTGACTGGTTAGAGGTGAGATTATCCCTGCAATGTTTGGAATTTACTGGAGGAAGTAATTTCTCTGCTCATGCTGTTCACATTGGAGTCACTACAGTATGTGTGACCAGTGCGTCTAACTTTTCCTTTTAGGCTTGAGAAGCAAATGGGCCACATACATGCAATACTGAAAAGGTAATGTCTTTAGGAAAGGCTGTGGTTGGCCCTTGTAGACTAGCTGTGCTCCATTAATCGCTACTGTCTGACCTGTGTTCTATAAAGAAGAGTGGGAGTCTGAGTTTGAGATCTAGGAGTTTGAGCCTCAGGTCTGCCACCAAGAGCTGCTTTTATTTTCATTAGGCTAGAACGTCCACATGACCTTTCTAGGTCAAGTGTTCTGTGTAACAAAAGACATATGCTAATTTTGTCAATATTATAGGCATTAGTTGTAGATAAATTACAATATTTATATTTACAAACTATGGAGCATTATTATAAGAATAAAAGATTACCATCGTGTGCTATGGTAATTAGCATTACTATTTAAATAAATGAATATTATGTACTCAATAAAGACAAGCTGTGTTTTCCAATATTTAGTGGAGAATAATGTAGAGTTTAAGTACATTTCTCCTACTAAATCCAGAATTAAACCTTTTTAGGAGCCTTATATGAATTATAACAAAGAATTTAAAAGTAAATCTAAACAATATTGGAAAAGCTGGAATAAATGTTACACTATCAAGGCACTGAAACTGCTGTCTCTGACCCACCATAGCCACTTTGAAGCCTCTTTCACATTGTTAATTTGCTTTAATAGTATATCTTCTAAACATCTTTTTTATTTTATTTCCAAACCCATGGGAGTTTAAAACAATAACTCTATAGTAAAAGGAGACATGGTGTGGGTGGTGAAAAGGGATAACTTCTTTTCAGCTGAACTGTCAGAGGAGAGACACTCGTTTAGAATAACAAAACAATGTAATGATTCCAAAGGGCAAAGGGTCTTGGTCCATTTAGTACCATAGATTCAAAAGAAAAGCACTAACCACAGTGGCACAATTCATAATTATGTCCTTAATCTTACAACTCTGGGCACTCAAGGAAGGGAACACAGCACACTTCCTATAGGGGCTTCCTCAGGAATAGGTTGTAGTAGTTACTTTGTTGGTGTGGCAAAATATCTGATGAAAGCAAATTCTAGAAGGAGGAGTTTTGTTGTGACTCATAGTGTCCATCGCTGTGGGAATGATGGCCCTAGTGACAACAGTTTGAGCCAGCTGGCCACGCTGATTCTCCTGTCAGGAAGCAGAGCGGGGAATGCTTATTTTTATTTCTGTACAGTCTGAGGTCTCAGCACATGCTATGATTTCATTTCTCCCCAGTTAGAGTGAATCTTCCAAGCCTGATTTTTAAACTAATGTAGAAACCTACACACAGACCATGTCAAGAGGCTTACTTCTGTTTTATGACTCTAACTCCCATCAGATTGACAATCAAGATTAATCACCACATAGGCTTCGTGGAAACTGAAGGCTCTAGATTGTGGCAATACACACAGACTTCACATTTAACTGAAGAAATCCAGACTTCCTCATCAACATAGTTTCAGAGTATTCATCTGATAACTGAAAAGTTTGTATGAAATTAGCCTTTAGGATTATAAGCTAACAATTATAGCCTTATACATTCTTTCCACTAGATTGATATTATATATTCTAAACCTCTAATGTATTTCCTGAGATCACCTGTCACATAGAGTGGCATATGTATGCACTGATGCATAATGCTTGCTTTAAATAGTAAAATCAGCCTCCAGGTATGCTTTTGATTATGGTAATTAAGCCAGAAAAATAACACTTAGAAGATTTGAAATCATTCTTTTATTCAATAACACAGGATTTAGTGAAACAGATTAGTTTTGTTCTAAAGAAGCTTAAGCCTTATGAGGAAGGCAAACACTACTAATCACATTAACTAAAATTTGGAAGCACTGTGACATGTTAATCATGAATAACTGGAAAAAAAACAGGGATCATAGGAGCTTTTTCTGTGAGGGTCCCAGGATATTCACTCTGGTACTTAGTCTTTGGCTTCTGGACCTGAGCAGTAGGCATGCATAGTAGGTTAAGCAACCTCATCACAAGATGCTTTGTAGAATAGTTACGTCTTGGAATGGAGTCATAATGACATAATCATCAACAAAAACAACAAATCCAGCCCGAGCAATGACAACAACAAATCCAGCCTGAGATGTTTTAGAGATATTGCTATATCCTCTCTACCTCATTCTTTCTTTTTTCGTTCCATTATTTCTATAGTAACTCATTGAAGTCACTGTATACAAGGCACCAACTGACATTCTAGTTCATTCTAATCTTTGTCATGCTGAATAGTTTCACCAGTAGTTGTCTCTGATGACAACTGGACAAGGCACCTGTCTATGAATACAGCAGAATATTGTTAGGCAGCATTACATTGACTTAGTTTTCCTCCAGTAGTGTTTGATTCTCTCCTAGGTTTCCGGGCCATCCAGCCTCTGGGTCTTGGATCTCCAGGCAGTATCAGGAGGGCTCACTCTTGTGGCATTGGTCTCAGATTGATGAATAATACAAAAAAAGAATTCCCAATGGTACTAATTCCAAAATATTTCCCGGGAGAGTGGGAGATGGGGATCTTTATAGTTACTGACACACATGTACCAAATCCAAAATAAATGAAATATTTTTTAAATTTTAAAAATGTATAACTTTACTCCGGGCAAATATTGCCAAGTTTTCTTTAACTTGAAGATTTATCTCAGAAATATCACCAAAGGATAAACCACTTACATGTTCAAAGCAAAGCTCTAATTGTTGTGACATTTTAATCATTTCTCTCAATATTAATTTCCTTCCAAGAGTTCTGTTAAATCTTAGATTACTTTTCAAAGAATCTGACAGATAAATTTTTAATTTAATAGAACTTAGTACTTAAGGTGAACTTGTAATGAATTTATCAGTTGATAGCCATTTGAAAAAAGAACCATATAAACCCTGCTTTTGAACAGTGAGGTTTTATAATTATTCCAAAACAAAATGTGGGTACACTATATTGTTCTCTACCTCTGGTAGATACTGTCCCTCCTGTCTCATCCAGGATTAGCTGTTTTCATAACCAAAGTTAACTTTAACTTAGGTTGTATAAATCATAGATTCTAATTCTCAGGAGTAATGAGAAAGCTATTTTATAATTTAAAATATTGTACTAAGAAAATACACCATTTTAAAAGTAGAAAACTAGTTTCCAGTACCTTCATGTCTCAGAGGATGTTAGAGTTTATTCTTACCACATTGTGCCGGACTGGTGCTGCAGTACTGTTAAGACAGTGGTACAGAAGACCTGGTGAGGTTACTCGGCAGGATAGGCACCGGTCTCCAAGCATTACACCTGAGTTCCATTCGTGGTACCCACATGGTAGTAAACTGACTCTTGAATGTTGCCCTCTGACCTCTACTCGAGCACACATGCTCAGATCTGAACACACACACTACGTAAACACAGTGTACTGAGATGAGATTGTTTTTAAGGACTGAGAGTTGTTTGACTGGCTTATAAGGCAGGAGGTGAACGACTGTGGTAGACCAGAAACGGATGTATTAAGGGATTGGAGTGAACTCTTGAAAGAAGAAAGGTAAAAAATGCTGCAGCTTTTGGAGCCTGAAACATATAAAATTGAAATTTGGTGCAATTCTTAGATTACATGTGTCCCTGTCCATTGCCTGAGCTAGTCATCCTTGTATTCTGACTGAAAGATCCATGTTATAATTTTATGTCTACCTGGGCACTGAAAAATAATACTAATCTGACTTATAATCTTAAAGTAAAATTTAAAAATTGTAAGATGAATTTTATGTTTTTAAGTACATATAAACTTATTATTTGATAGAAATAAACATTAATGGAAGGAAGCAGCAGGTCTCCTTATTGTCACATAGTAGAAGTGGGGAGATGGCTCAGTCAGTAAACTCCCTGCTGCTGGAGTATGTGCATTTAAAGTTGGATCCATCCAAGTTAAAAAACAACAAAACATCCATAGCAGTGCATACTTGCAATCTCCGTGCTGGGAGGCAGAGACAGGAGAATCTAGTGTAGGCAAGTGGTGAGCTTCATTTAAGTGAGTCATCCTGTTTCAAAAAGAAAAGACGAAATGAGAAAGGCACCTGCCGTTCATCCCTGGCCTCTGCGTATCACATGTTCACACAGGATCAATACAGAATTCTCTCTCTCACACACACAAACACACTCATGCACATACCATGTGCACATGCACACATGCAGGCTTGCACACATGCATGCACTCAGCCAGCCTTTCTCGGAATACAAGAGCAAAACCATATTTATAAACAATTAATTGCACTCTACTTTTCTATGACTTGTGCCGTAAAGTCCATGAAAATAATATATGCCTTTTGAAATGAATATTTTCTTTATCATACACTAACAGAATACCAAGCAGTAAACTTACAAACTAAATAGTCTTGACAGAACGGACAAGCAAATTGAAGTTCTGCCTATTGAAATGATCAGTGCCGAGTTTATTCAGCTGTCTGTGCAGGGTAGGTGATTCAGCAACATGCAGCTGCCTAGTCAAGTGAAAATAAAGGAAGCAAAGTATCTACAGATCAAAACGGTGATTCATAAATGGACATAGTACAGTAGCCTCCTCCTGAGAAGAAAGGATCAGTGAAGTTCTACGCTCTGATTGTATTCATATATACATCTAGCTGTAAGGTAGATGACAGATGATTTAAGTGCCTAATGTAGTTTGGCCATGACATTATCTAAAGTGATTATAACTCACTCTATTTTGTTTTGTAAACCACAAAATGTTACCATAAGGTAGGTGGCTTAAAGGATGGGAATAAAACACCTTTTTGTGCTTGTTATTGCAATATTTTATTTTGTATGTCTGGTTATAATCAAGGATTATAAATTTCCAGGGCAGGACTCTGTTAGTAAGAATCATAGGTTTTCTGATTTGTTTATATTAAATAATGAAAATGATGTTTGATACAAAATGATGACAATGGCTTTGATCTACAATTAAGCCTTCATTGTCAGGAAGACAGAAATCAATGATTAAAATATTATTTGGAATCTAATATTCTGTTATTGTATATAGTCTGTATAGATTATTAATCTAATACATAATCTGTTATTCTTGTACAGCCAGTGATAGTACACATGAATCACATGAATTGTATTTGGAGCAATAGGCAGAAATATCCTTGACAAGCAGCATTACACCCTGCAATTTCAAGAAGTTGTCTGTGAGTTTTCTGCCTTTATTTTGGTGCTTAATTAAGAGGGAGTTTATGAGGATTAGAGAAAAATGTTATATCACATGCGAGGCTAATAATATTGAGGGGCTTTTAGGTAATGTTGCTTTAGAGTAACGTTCTCCTTCATAAACACTAGGATGTGCTTATGTGTTGCTGAGCTCCCCTCACATCCACAGCATGTGACCAGCAAATGCCTACTGGAATGCATGTGTAATTTTTGCCAGTTTCTCAGAGAAACATCTCAAGTGTTTATAAAGTTATTCCTGGGAGCTAGAGCTCTTAAGGGTTTGAGGGACAGAAGAGATAATAATACATTTCCTCCAAAGAATTCTTGAGAAGAGGATTGGGTGTAAACATACATGAATACAGAGATAATGTTTTGTCATATTTAATATGCATAATAATAAATACTGCATGAGGTTCACAGTGGATCTCTAAAAGACAATTAGTTCAGCGATGCCTCGGGCTAATGCACTTAGATTTTACTGTTTTGCAAAATTTACAAGTAAGGACCTAGAATATCGTTCATGTGGCCTACAGTTCCCTTGCAGTCTGTTCTGATCATTGCCATGCTTTAAGGTTTTCTTAGTACTTTTAAAAGGCAAAGAAACATGTAATATGATCCTTTACAGAGAACTTTACACTACCTGGACTCTGGCACATACCTGTAATCTTGGCTCGCAGAGGCTGAGGCAGGAAGGCTGAATCTAAGAATAGTTTGAGCAGCAGAGTAAGTTTAAGGCCATTCTGTGCTCAATAGTAAGACATTGTCTAAAAATTAAAGGTAAAAGAAAATAAAGAATCCTATGAAGTTTATTTATGACATAGAACAAAACTACCTGTTAGTGGAAAAAATGTTTTTTTATTTTTTTTTACTGATAATAAAGAGTATAGATAAAAAACAAAGCACATAAACTATTGGAAATTTACTAGGGAAAGGGTAGCTCCTCATTTAATTGCACTGAATGAATACACATATCATTTGTGTTGTGTAAAACAAAACAATACTTCAGCTCCAATTGTTTGTGAGTTAAAAAAAAGTACAGTGCACAGAAGAACTGATGATCTTTGCTGAAAGAGCACCTAGAAAATCGTTGTGATTTAGTCATCAAAATAGAGTCCCAGAAGTCGTACTTATCTCTAAGGATTCCATGGGAGAGTTACACATTACAGAAAATGATGTAAGTTACTCTTTTTGCTTCTAGTTTTGTGGGTTTTTTTATTTTTTATTTTATTTTTTGTATTGTTTTGGCTCTAAAGGTGGTAGAGACCTAGCACCATCCCAACTGCTTTCAAGGAAAGCCATTTCATTAAGTCAGATATTCTTGATAGGCATTAGCTTTAATTCTCCTCCAAAACCCTGGGGTGAGGAAATATCACAGCAGGGTTCCTATTCAGACTTGATTTCCATCATGCCACGGCATGGAAAATGCCCAGAAAGTGTATGTATGTATGTATGTATGTATGCATGTATGTATGTATGTGTGTGTGTGTACGTACGTGTGTGTGTGCGTGTGTGTATGTATGTATGTACGTGTGTGTGCATGTATGTATGTATGTGTGTATGTATTTTTTCCAAGTACATTTAAACAAAGTGCTGCTTAGATACCTTCCTGTTACCCAGTTGTTTGGGAAGCTCACAGTCACAACTGTAACGTGGGAATGTAGGTTTGCCACCATTGTGCACAGCCATTGCAAACCATCCAGAGTTTGAGATACAGCAGAACTATCTGCAGTTTAGGAGCTTAACTATAAATTTAAGGAAAATAAACATCTCTGTCAACAGGATTTATTCTGATCTCTTAATACACAACTAGAAACAGGTAGTGGCAGTGATCATCCTTTTTATAATCATGTTGGTAGCTGTAAAAGATTTCACAAAATAGATCAGTTTTAATACATAAGCTCTTTCAGAGGAGTGTCATCTGAGGTATAAAGTTTTTACCAACTGTTTCTTCCCAAAGACCTTTAGTAATAGTTTCTGAATTTATTTTGTTTTTTATGCTTACTTGTTTATGAGTAATTATTTATTTGTAGTAGCTAGAGTCCCCTAACATTTATATACCTATTCTGAGCAGTTAAGACATGTTGGCTTGTTTAAGCCTTGTAAATTCTCTATCAGGCAAGAACTGCCATGGCTTCATTTTGCAGATGAGGAACATTAGGCTCAAGGAGTCCAAGTAACTTTCCCAAAGTGATGGTACAAGACAGGACTTCAAACGCACACTGTTGAGTCTCAAACATTACTCCTTTCACTCTTATTCTCTCTTGGCTCTTTTTATTATATCTTTATTAATGATTCCCCACTTCCCTTGCCTTCTTCCAAAACCTACCATAAACCCCTCATTTCTCTCTTTCAAATTCATGTCCTCTTTTAATTTTATTGTTATTAAATGTATGTGTGCTCCTAAATGTATAAATACAACCTACTCAGCCTTTATAATATTGCTGATCTGTATGTTTTCTGGGCTGAGAGTTTGCTATTGGCTAGCTGGTGGTGTCCTGTTCTCTGGGAAAGACTGTTCCCACCACGCTCCTTTGTTCTTGTATGCTCATCCACTGAACACAGAGAACATTTTATGACTCTTAACAGATTGTCTCATGTATAAGGTGGTGATTTTTTTTTAATTTTTTAAATTTTATGTCTGAGTATTTTGCCTCTAGAATGTATGTGAACCAAATGCAAGTCTGGTGCCATGGAGGTCAGGAGAGGGAGTCAGATATCCTAAAATTGAGTACAACATTTATCATATAATATATATGCTGGAAACCAAACTTGGGCACAGTGCAAGAGCAATAAATGATATTAACTTTTGAAGCATCTCAAAGGATTCTCTTAATGGGATAGTTAGTTAAAACTTGCTTGCCTCTAGGGTGATTTTCTCATTCTCTGAAGAATCTATAGCACTAACTTAATGCCACCTTTCTCTCTCTTTCACTCTCTCTCTCCCTCCCTTCCTGCTTTTTTTTTCTTTTTTCCTTTTGTTTCTTTCTGTTTTTGTTTGTTTGTTTGGTTGGTTTTTGTTTTTTTGTTTTTGTTTTTGTTTGAGACAAGTATTCTCCTTTTAGCCGTGGCTGTCCTCGGACTTACTCTGTAGACCAGGCTTGCCTCTTAACTCAGAGATTCATCTTTCTCTGCCTCACAAGTGCTGGGATGAAAGGCATGTGCCACCTTTCTTTTAGGGGCCTTTGCTGAGTGGTCTGTGATTTTTCTTAAGTCCCTTTATTCTTCATTACATGGGATGGAATGTCATTGTTACATATTTGAAGCTACTCTGAGCAGATCAAAGTGATAAAATAACATACATACACAAGGAAACTGATGTGTGTCTTTCCTGTGATGAGGAAATAATATCTAAATGGTTTACATATACTATTTTATAGCAAGAATCTATATAAAATAGTCTGTTCCTCATCTTTTTTCTCATTTTCACCTTCTTAGCTAAGTCAGATCCAGATTCATAATGATTGCTATTTAGACTTACTGTAGCAGTTAGAGGGAAAAACATTATTTTTTTAAATGTCACCATTATGGCACAAACATGAGTTTTACTTACTTACAATTTCGTTCAATTTTTTATGATCTTAAAATACTTAGAAGGAACAATTTTTTTTAGCTCCAGTGGCAGTGTAGAAGGTAAAATAGTAGCTATGGACTAAAGTGAGAAGAAAACAAAACAAACAAAATCAAGCAAGCAAACAAAAATACAGCCAGGAAGTAGAAAAAGCACATAAATGGATCCATAGGAAGTGGTGCTTACCCCCTGCAGTGCTGTCTGAGAGTTCTCCCTGTGTAGCATTGTCTGCTCCTCAACATTGCCAATAGGTAGGGATCATGCGCCTCTGAGAGTAAGACATAAATTTCTTGTTACTGGGTGAATTTCAAATGCCTATGAATTGGTTCATTTTTTTATCTTTATTGTAACAAGAACTTTAAATAGCATTTGCATTGTAGAGTTTATGGCCACATTGGCATTTTAGAATAAAGGCCATTGGGCAGGAATTTAAGAGATGTGCATCTTTTTCTAATGGCCTCCTGTTAGTTCATGAGTTGCTTTGATTTCTTTAGTACTAACCTGGATAATTTTAGCTTTTTATTTTCAATTAATGATGCTGGGATGATGCTAGATTATCATGCACAATTTCTGGTCCATTTTTTTTTGCTGCAAGTTACCAATATAATATAAAGGTAGTCTATTTTAAAGCAATCAAATGATGCAGAAATTAATATTACTAATTTGTATTCAGTGTACATCACAGAATAATGAATTTCCTCAGTTGGGCAGGTCTAAGAAAACTATGCGTTATTAACCATTTTTCGTGTTCTTGCCATACACATAGACAGTCCTAAAATTAAGAAGCCATATAAAATCAAAGTATATTTGTGTCATATCAAGTGCTTTCTGAATCCCAGCGTGATTCAGAAAGTGGCAGTGCCAATAAGTGAGTAGGGAGTTGACTACATCCTCTTTACTTTCCCTAGAGGGCTGCTTTCATCTGCAGGATCTTAATAGCTGTGATTATCCCTCCATTGGAAACCTCACTTTTGCTTTTATTCGTTGGAATGAGCATTAATTAACCATGTTAGTGTTAATCAACTTAGCTCCAACTTTCTAGAAAACCGGGTCCCTTTGTGGGCTGCAGTGTTTCCAGCTAAAATTTGGACTGCTAAAGAAGTAGAAGAAATTAATATTGCTGGTTCCTTTTCCCACAGTGACACATGCCTCTGTGTTTTCTATAAAATATAACTTACGTTGCTATAACCTGTTTTATGATTAAAATGACTATTCTCAGAATGGCCTTATAATAATTTATGTTCCATGGGACACATTGTTTTGTATTTCCACTTTGAAAACTGATTTATATGCAGTTATTTTAATTCAGTGAACAGTGATTTATTCAGTGAGTAATGGTTTAAAATTGTGAACTATTCATTTTAAGCAGTAGTGCTTTGGACCAGTGGGTTTTTAAGCCACACTTGATTGGTATGCAGTGGTATTCCCAAGATGAGTTCATAGTAGAGGTTCTGCCCTCAGGACCTGAGGTGTTGGCATCATTGACTCCCTCTGCCCAGGGTGCCAAAGGATTTACAGTGACTACCCCTGTGGTTACACTTACTGCCTTTGGAATTGTGATATGCTTAAATGGCCTAAAATCTCACCTGCATAGTGTCCTCTGGAACCATTGTAGTCTACTTGGGAATATTCTACATCCAAATCTTCCTTTTACATGAGATGTGTTTTGAAAGTTTGCATTCACTACCTCTTACAAATATATTGATGTGCCGGGCAGTGGTGGCACACGCCTTTAATCCCAGCACTCGGGAGGCAGAGGCAGGCGGATCTTTGTGAGTTCGAGACCAGCCTGGGCTACAAGAGCTAGTTCCAGGATAGGCTCCAAAAAACAAAAAACAAATATATTGATGTCACTTTTTACATTAAAATATATGCTTTCAACAGTTAATGAAAAGCATGTCTAATATTGTGATTGCATTTTCTAGTTCTATTACAGTTGCTGTCCTGGTGGTATTTTATACTTCTGTTGGTAAATTTAAAATTTATTTTAAGGATTATTCAGTTTTCAGAAATTGTTAGATAAGAGATCCAGTTGACTGAACTCATTATAACTGCGGGGATTATTTTAAACTTCAGATTCTTAGGCTGCTTTTGAAATGATGCTCTTTTCTTCCTTTGGCACAGCAAGGCATTGCTCACGAATATGTGCTTCAGTTCTGCAGCTCTTCCATCTGTCATCCATTGGACATACTTTCCTTTACTACATAGGATGTTTTTTTAATCTTCTGTCATCGCTTCTAGTTTAATATCATACTTTTTCTGCCTAAAATTGACCTCTCTTAAAACCCCTAACTTTGGTCACCCTGGGAAAGGCTCATCTCCGTTTATTCCTTCCTTCTGGTCTATGACAGAATATTATGAGACACTGAGATCTCTACCCATATACTTTTTTTTATTATAGCTATTGATTTAAAGGGGCATGACACATATTTTTTGTCTACTAATTTTACATTCTAGTGGATAGTTTTCCTGAAATAAAGTATATTGTGAAAATTTGCAAACATTTAATCCTAAAGAGACTCTGCAAGTTTTGATAGACCTAACTTGTCTTGATTGTGACTATTTTAAAATGTTCTTCTTGAATGTTGCTGAGCTGTTTTTCTCTAGTCGTGTTTCCCTGTTGTCAATGTAAAAGTTTCACAATGCCATTTAAAATTTCATGGAAAACTTGACACAGTTTCAAGATCAAAAATAATGACATAGATAAAGACAAAGGTACATAGATATATACATAGATATAAAAGAGATTATTCTTTTATTGAAATGATCTAATTGGAAGTCTTTGAGTTTGCTGCAAGCATGACTTAGCTCCACAGGTTCCTTCAGATACTCCCTGTTAAGGAAAGAATTTTTCCAGTGATGTAACAAGTGCTTTGGTCGCTTGTACCAGGAAAGGTAGGAGGGAGAACATGAATTTGATAATGAGAGATTCATCTCTCAATTGTCTTTTGAATTATTAATTAACTTTTAATACCTAAATACTGGACTGTAACTTAACTTATCCTAAATTACCATATATAGCACTGTTATTTGGGGAAAATACACATTGATTTCTGACATAAAAGTACAAGTAGGTCTTTAAAATAAACTCTTTAATACATTAATAGTGTTTTGCATAAATTTATAAGAATAATGAAGTTCTTTGAAAAGACTAGAGGAAATATAAGGCATAAGGTACATTTTTGGATGAGTGTTTAGTTGATTGAATATGAATTATAGAAAATTTATTATTCTTAACACCTTGAAATTCAAGATAAAAAATTAGTCCACTAAAGCGTATTATGTATGTACATAATGTATAAACAGTTCACGTTCAAAGAGTGCCATAGATATATGTAGCAAAGAAGAAAAATGAATGCATGATTGATCTTGGCAAGATCAGATAAAGATTGATACAGTAGGTAGCATGTGAACTGAAGTTGGACGACTTGTTGAGTTTGGATAGCTGAAAATCCTGTCCTAGTCAGATAAGCTGTGAGCAAAGCGCTGAGTTTGCAAGAGTAGAATACCCTGAGAGAAGTGACTGCAGTTAGAATAAGGAGCACAGTACACGTGAGCCTTGGATGAACCATCAAAATTTTGTCTTCTCATAAAATAAAAAGAATGCATTGATATTGAGAACTTGAAAATGGGGCAAGGATTAATGATTGATTATAATTATTTGGTCTTAGGCTATAAGAAGAACAAATTAATTCACATTTTAGTGCTGTAGAGTTAGCTGTGCGGTATATACTGTCAGATGTTTTTGACAGCTGTTTCTCTAGGATACCCAGATTTATACCACATTTACGTAGTCACTATTGAGTCCGGATAGAATTCTTTCCTTAACCTGATTGTCCTGTTATTTTGACAATAGCGTGAAATTTACTATTTTCTTTATGTAAGGTTTAGATGGAAGAATATACAGTCTGGCAGGCTGTTACTTTCTTTCTGCCTGTTTCTGTCTGAAGCAAAAATGTCCCTAAGATTATCACCCTGAGATCAGTGTACCCACTACCCATGCCCTTTTGGGTCACTAACTTTATTGTACTTACCCAAATGAGGAGCATGGGGGAGAAGGTCATATATTGCACAGTCACTCATGCCAAGTAAATGGATGAAAGACTTCTTCAGTTTATACACCGTTCAGCCAAGGCACAAACAGTGCAGCTAATTGAGATATCCATGATGGAGTCATGGATATTTGATCTTTGCCCAGCAGAAGATGCACCATTCCATAAATCATTTGAGAGCAACTGACTTACGTGTTATCATCAGCCTGGAAAGATCTATTTGAGTGGTTTACTTTGGGTATTTTATGTTAGGCCAGTTTTAAACAAACTATCCTCTTTCTGTTTTGCCCTATACTGGCTTATAATTTAGAAACACCAAATACCAATATCATAATATTAGAAAAAGAAATTCTAATATTTATGATTAAATTCTTACCTAATGCTTTTTTTTTTACAATTTTAGTTAATTTAATTCTAAATCCTTTTCTAATGAGTCCTGGAAATATTTAACCTACAACCTAGAATTGCCATAAAATTATTTCTCTGGCAGTGCCACGCTGAAATCAGGAAAATTAAGATATAATACCAGATATTTAATGTAAGTTAACTTGCTAAAATTTTAAATGTATTATTTTCAGGGAATCCATTTGGTCAGAATGCAAGTAACACAGCAAAGGCAGTGTTAATTCACTATTAGTATAGGCCAGAACTCTGAGCTGGACTTTGAACTCCCTGGCAGGAAACTATATCGTGCTCTTTTATATTCCTGGCGTGTAGTTCCTAGCACGTATAAGGTGGCCAATAAAAGTTTGTTTAACTGTGATTGCATGATTGATGAAATGACTGTGCCTACAGATACAGTAAATGCACTCTGTCCTTTCCCTTTGGACCATAAGCCATTCACATGTCCATTTATTTCTGGCACCATAGTTCTGCCATTTATCCTGACAGGAGATTAAGGATTGTATTTCAGGCTGCAAGCTGTACTCTGCACTCATTCAGGAAGGAAGGTACCTCATCTGCATCTTGGTCTCTTCCCTCTTGTGCACATGCTCATTTCAAATCAGTTTCCAGATCTCTTGCCTTCTCACATCTCTTGAATCTTTGCTTACTTCTATAACATAAGAAAGATTACATGTCATTTTGAGAGAGTTTTTTTCTTTTCTGCTCAGTTTCCTGTTTTTGTGTTATCTGTTCTTTCCCTTATCTTGTGGTTGCTTTGCATGGCACCTGAGCACCTTGCTGTGCTCATATCCTTGGGATGTCCAGAATGCTTGTGTGCAGTTTGTTGAAGGTCTGAAGAACCTTGAAAATGTAACTCTCTTCAAAGGGTTTCAAATTTTGCTTACTTCTATTGTAACTGCGCTGGTAAAAATTAAAGGCCTGGTGGAAAGGAAAAAAGATGCCTCAGCATCTCAGTAGGCACGAATGTGTCTGCAGGGCTGTTTCATTCTCTCAAATGGTGTTAGACTCAGCCCTCACCTTGACATTCATCTCTCTACTGCATCTTTAGCTTAGCTGTGGCTGACTCCTGGATGAACTTGGAAAGCATTTGAATTTTCTACAAATCTTGATGACTTGATTTGATACTACATAAAAAAAATTGTACTGTTTCCTTTATATTATAACTAACTTAGGTCTGAGGAATGTAGAATAGGGTAACAAGTGTAAAGATAATAATGACTGTAGTATCTCACCATTTCTTGTGTTTTGAACTGGAGTTACAGATAGTTGTGAGCTGCCATGTGGGTGCTGGGAATGGAACCCATGTCCTCTGGATGAGCAGTCAATGTTCATAACCGCTGAGCCATCTCTCCAGCCCCTAAATGCATGTCTTTTCATCCAATAATTTATGTCTTCCTTATTAGTCATCTTAGCTAGTAGAAAGAACAGGTCTGCTTTTAACCGATAGGGTATCTTTTAAACAGCTGTAATCTCAATGTCCTGTGATGTAAGCCTGCACTTGTGGGGCTGAGGAAGTCAGACTTCCAGTGACTTGTCTAACATCACACAAGTGGGGGAACGGGACTTTGAGGAAAACATTTTCCCAAGCATGAATACAGTGTCAGGTACATGTTCATTTTGAGTAGTAACTTTTATATATCTATTCTTTTTTCTTTTTCTTTTTTTGTGTGTACGCATGCATGCATGCATGCTCATTGTATATACTGGTGTGTGGAGGTCAGATTGACATCCACTGTCTTGTTTTCTGAGACAGGATCTCTTATTGAGCCTACAGCTCACCATTTTGGCCAGGCCAACTTCTTGCTCCATGATCTTCCAGGACCTGCCTGTCTTTCCCCCTAGTGCTGGGGTCCCAACTGGGGCCTGGCTCATCTGACTGATGCATGGGTGTTGAAACTCTGAACGCAGCTCCCCAGACTTATGCAGCAAGCACTTTACCCTATGCTATCCATCTAGATCTTACCTTTATATTTTAGTTGATATTTTTATTTAGTCAGTCTTGTTTAACTGTTTTGGCAATACTTAAAGATCATGTGATGCCTGGAGCTGTTTTAAAAAGATTTTGTATCAAAATATTTGCTATTATTCTACTTGCTGGATTTTACAAAATAAATACTTCAATTATTTACATCCCACCTGACCTAAGCAGAACATTCTTTCTATCAGACATGGTAAAATGCAGAAAAAAGCCCTATTGATGCTGGTGTTGGGAACAACAAAAGTGGCCTCAGCGCCCTCCCCCTTGTCTTCTATCGCCATCTTTGTGTAGGACTCGCTCACAGTCCAGGCATTCTTTCCCCCAGAATGCATGGGGCTGACAAAGGATGCAGTGTTACTACTTTCTTGTCTGTGCTGACCCTCTTTCAAGGCTCTCAGTTTTGAGTGGAGAAAGGGGTGTAGGCTTGGATCACAGGGTGCCAGAAGGACATACCTAGAACTGGCTACTGCAACCCAGTCTGTTCCCAAGCATCAGTCCTTTCTAAGTCTGGAAGATTCAGATACCCTCAGAATGAAGCCTTAGTGAGGGTGGAGACAGGACTGTGTCACCTAATTTTCGGCTAGATTTTTATACTGTCCCTGATTTCTCAACATCCGTCATGTAAAAGTATTCCCTAAAAATACTGAAATTGTTATACTTATGGATCATTTATTTGATGCATGCTTAATTTTCTTTTCTACCTGGCCCCTGCACAGACCCCAGCTACTGTACTCCTCCATGCTGAGCAGACAGGCAGAGAGGGTGGGCTAGTGGTCAGAGAACATAAAGAACTGCTGGCTGTCTGCTTCCTCTGACCAAGCAAAGTCATTTGGTGTATAACTGATTTAGAGAAAGGATCTGTAAGCTAGAAAACAAATCACTCTCTAGTCATGTTGTGACTTTAAAGAAGGCAGATATTTTAACATACAGAATATTGTTATGATAAATATAAAGCATACATTTTCCCCTATTATGTTTTCTTTACTGCAAAAGACTTCGTACTGCAAGAAGACAATATGATTACTTTTATTTTGAGCTTCTTTTTTAAAAATGCTCATATACAAACAGACAGAAAGAGAGCACACATCTGGCTATTAAATTGTGTAGAAATATAATTTTTTATCCACATATAGTTTAGTAACTTCTGACATCTGTTACTATGTGTTCATGTAGAACACTTGGTTCACTGTTTTTATTATTGGCCTATGTTTACATTTATATGATTGGAGAGTTTTTTCCATGAGGTTTGGATTCTAAACCCTTAGGAATGAATATCAATCTTGGACATAATGATGTTCAAAGCCACACATCTCTGCTCTGTACCTGCCATGCCACCTGGTGGTGTAAAGTTCAATGCTGTGCTGACATCTGATATAAAGGAATGGATATGATTCTAAATGTACATTTTGAATGAACTGAAGTGTGTATTCTGTGCATATGTGCATAAATACCCACAGTACACACGGGAAGTAACATTGTTAGTGGGAGCTTTGATTTTAAAAGTAATTAAAATAACAAATGTATAAATAATCTAATTACAAAATAAAATATAATGAGATGAGTTGAACCATGCAGATATTTAAATTACATTATAAAATAACAGTAAAAAACATTTCAGAATTATCAGGGATGACAGATAAGTGGAGCAGAGTATGATTTAGAAGGCAACTAAGATGGTGACAGTTTGAAAACGTGAGGAGATTAAATATTCAATACATAGTTCTGAGGAAGCTGACTCAAAGGATGGTTAAAGCTAATAATGGAGACAGGGATGGAGATTGCATAAGGATAATCAAGGCTACGTGGCTAGTTTCAGAGTTATCAGGAAGTATATAGCCAGATCCTGTCTCAAAACAGATGAAGTGCTAGTGCTAGAACTCAGCCTCATTATTCTAGATGCATGGAAAGTAAATTCTATTGCTAAATTTCAGATGCAAGTGAAAGCCAATAAATTAATGAATCATATTGTTTAACTACTGAAAGAAAATATTACTTGCTTGATATTCTTAGAATGGGAAAAGATTGATGAAAAACCCAGAGGCCACTTAAGAAATTGTATCCTTTTTGAAAAAAAAAGTTCAAAGAAAATTATAAAACTTAGTAATTTTATAATTAGTAAGCTTAGTAAGCGACATTGAAATCAGTTCTGTAAATGTTTAAAGTTAAATGGATTAAATTATGGTACCTTAGCGTTTAATAGAATGCCTGTGATGATATGAAAACATTTTGAGTTTGTTTTCCTCTTAAGTAAAGTGAAGCTTTTTCCTGGAACACTTGTGCAATTTAGCATTCTTTGGGGTTGGTTTTCTTAAGTCATTTTTGTGTATTTCTGTCTATTTGTTTTTGTGCTAATCCTGTATTATATGTAGTAAATTCCTTCCAGATTGATTAATGATTTGTTGCTTCCATTCTCTGTAGTCTGTTTGATGTTTAATGAGATCGGCCTGTTTCTGTTGTGACTTCTGGTGTCTCTAACTCAAGAAGAGCATTCTTTTGTGTCTACAGATAAAACACCTGTTGCACTCAACATATTTTATCCTGTGATTCATGCTCTGTGGAAGTGTAGAGCTTCAGATTTTCTCTAGACCTATGCTTGTATAACTCGTTTACTCTCTGATGAAAAGCCCAGCTCACATATGACAGTAGTCTGTCTCCATCAGCTATCTTCGTTGCTCTGTCCCATGTGCTAACACTAAGATACATACTTCTCTAGACTCTGGGGACACATTACTACCTAGAAAAGTAAACTGCCTGTGCTTTTTCAAAGTTTCTTTGTCTTTTTTTCTTTCATATTTTAAAAGATTGTGTGATGCATGTGTGTTTGTGTCCATGTGTGTGCATATATGTGTACAGGTACACGTATGTGTGTATGTACGTGTACAGGTGCACATACATGTGAGGCTATATGTTGATGTGTGTGCATGTATGTGTGCAGGTACACGTGCATGTGTGAGTCTGTTTGTTGGTGTGTGTGTACGTATGTGTGTAGGTACACATACATGTGCAACTGTGTTGATGTGTGTGCATGTATGTCTGCAGGTACACGTGCATGTGTGTGTTTGTTGATGTGTGTGCATGTATGTGTGCAGAAACACATGCATGTATGTCTGTGTGTTGATGTCTTGAGTTAGAGACACCAGAAGTCACAACAGAAACAGGCAGATCTCATTAAACATCAAACAGACTACAGAGAATAGAAGGTGTCTTTTTCAGTCATCCCTCACCTTGTTATTTGAGGCAGGGTCACTTGATGACTTGGCTAGAAAGGCAACTAGCACATCCCCAGGGTCCTTCTATATCTGCTTCCTCACTGCTAGATTATAGACATGCACTGCGTTCCCCAGTTACGGATCTGAACTAAGTCTTTGTGTTTGCAGAGCAGGGAGTTTGCCAATTGACATCTCCCTAGCCTCCTATTTTGTTTTCTGAAATTTTAACTTTCTTTTAATGTCTCATAAAATCTCTTGGAAAATGTATTGATAATACACTAAGCTTATTTTTTTACAGATATTGAAATTGTACCAACATTAACGTTTACAATATTTCATGCATTTTATTGCTCTATCTTTATTCATATTTTCCTTTGTCCTTTATTAAAGATTTCATGTGTGTTTATTAAAGTTTTATGTTTATCAAAGTTTTCTTCAAGTGTATTTAAAACACTTCAGTTCAGTTTCTTCTATATGTGTTGATGCAGTTGATGTTGTAAATGAATGAACTTTTAGTATGTTTGTTTAAAAATTAGTATTTTCTTGGAGGAATTTAGGAAGTTTCTAAATACTTTTATATTTTATAATACTAAATTTTTGCAGGAAAGGTTTTTAAATATTACACATATTATCTTGTAATTAAATTTATTAAAGAACTATAAAATGATTTGGACTATATCATTGATGAGTTAAATTCTGGAAGGTAGTCAGTGTGTACATAGAAAAGATGATGTATAGGGCTTCCCAGCCTATCGGGGATAGCGGCATACTTTTTTATGAAATTCCAGTTTCAAAGTCTTTATTATGGACTTAGCAACCTTAAGATCCCTGTAACCTCTAGCTAAATTGTGTCCATGCTTTCTGCGTGTATTTTTAGCCAAATCCAAAGCTCAGCCCCTTCAGCATTGCCATTGCTCATTGGTCAGTTAAATATTCTGTGCACCTGTGGAGATTAGAAACCAGGGCAGAAGGCAGATTGAATCAACTAGAAGCCAGGTTTCCATGCTTTCCCCATCTGTACTCTGGACATTCCCCCCATCTGTTTGATCTCCAGCCCAGTGTGAATGTCCACTTGAAGCCACACTGCCCCTTCTAAGCCAGGCAAGGCATTAAATACTGAAAATACTACTTTCCAGTAGGTAACCACGATGGTTACAGCTTTTTCTACTTCTTTGTTTGTTAGTGAAAATTAAACAAATATATTCTTACCATGGTTAATAATTGTGGTAGGAGAAGGAAGGGAAAAAAGCTAGGTGTGTGGGCTTCATTTTACGTCATGCGGAACAAAATCTGGGGAAATGTTTATTACATAGAGTTCACTAAATCTTTACAACCTTTCAGGTCTATGAAAGGAAATTTAAATGATATCATCACTGTAAGGCCTCCTGCATCTGAATTAACATTTTGCAGATGGCACTGATCCTAAAATTGAGTAATAAGAGGTAAATTACCTGCAGGAATGACATGGGGAAAGGCGCCACTCTTCATGCATTCTCCATGGAGTAGTTTTATTTGTGTTAGGTATATCTGCCTTAGAGCTGTGTTGAAAACTTAAATTTGAATAGTTTTTTTTCTCTCCTTCTTACTTAGAATCTACGGATCCCATGTTCATATTTTCAGCCTATGAAATAAGGCTTGGTCAATGTAGAAAAAAATTAGGAGTTTTGATCCTAAGTTGAGATAGCTTCTGTTTTTTTTATTTACTTATAAATC
This sequence comes from Dicrostonyx torquatus, assembly GCA_028555095.1. Taxonomy (NCBI): domain Eukaryota; kingdom Metazoa; phylum Chordata; class Mammalia; order Rodentia; family Cricetidae; genus Dicrostonyx; species Dicrostonyx torquatus. The sequence goes on along the minus strand of JAQHUG010000019.1, from coordinate 11,765,064 downwards.
AAATAATCATAGTGTTTTCTTCACTGGCTATAGGATCTCCCATCTTAACCATCATTGTTCTCTGTCTTACAGGGTTTTGACTCTCTAAATCATTTGGGATATAAACTGTGGTCCTTCCCATCCTTCTCTAGGAATGAAATGTCATAAAGCCTCTTTATACAAGTATCATTAAATAAAAAAATTTGTAGGTCACATTTTTTTATATAGGCAAGCTGATCCATGGTACCACTGTGACACAATTCTTACCGTGTAGTGCTCTTTGACTGTGGTCTGTGTGATCTAGAAAGTGATGTGAAACCATAAAACCACACTGACACAAGTCAAGGATCCACTGATGTTGAGCAGAAAGGCAGAGTCTGTGCAGTGGCATTGACAGCACACTCTGCACTGCAGACACCAATACAAAACTAGGTCAGGTCATAGCCTTGTGTTTATTGCTGACTGGGACATACCAGTCAGTAGCAGAGGGTTTTCCTTAAGGGAGTCTTCTCTGCAATCAGATGCATTGTACCTGTTCGTGCTCACACAGTCAACAGCTTCCACAGCTTTGAGAAAGATTCATTCACACAGATGACCCGCCAATAACATAAGATTTGTGCTTGCAGAACCCAGCTGACAGGAGTGGTCCCTATGGATGGGATTGCTTTCATTTCTAGTACAAATCATCCATCCTAGCAAAAACTGAAACAGTTGACTGAGGAGTTTAGCTGCAGGGCTTCATTTGGCCAGTCTGAATCTTTGCTCATATTCTCACTTTCTCGATATCCATGGTTCAACTATTAGAATGTTCTGACTTTTGAGGTCTCACACTATTTGGTTTACTTGGGTTGTTACTCACTGACCTTAAAGAAAACAAAGCCAAAAAACTTGTCATCCTAGTTCAATGAGCATTGTTGGAAGAAATATTTTTAATTTCATTTATTTTATGTGTATGAGTATTTTTCCTACACATGCATGCCTGTATGGTCAGAAGCCAGAAGAGAGTGCCATATCCCCAGAAACTAAAGTTATGGATGGTTGTAACCTGTGCGTAGGTATTGGGAACTGAACTTAAGTTCTCTGCAAGAGCGGCAAGTCTTCTTAATGCATAAGCATTCTCTCTGCACCCAGAAATAAACCTTTTAAAGTTGTTTTTAGTGGAAAATGTCAAGTAAATTCTTCTTTTGTTTGTTTAAGGGAATTATATGAAGATTTTTAAAGCATATTTTTATGCCATTGACTGAACTGTGTTGGTCTGCATAAAATCGCCTTCCATTTTTCTATTCTAGGACCTGCAGAGTTGGGTAAATGGTGCTCAGGAACATGGCTTTGTCCTGGTGTCTTTTGGAGCTGGTGTCAAGTATCTGTCAGAAGACATTGCTAACAAACTAGCTGGAGCTCTGGGGAGATTGCCTCAGAAAGTGATTTGGAGGTAAGGTCATGGGGCGTTGTTTTCTGCTGTTGAGTCTTAGTTTCTCCTTATTTAGTCTTCACAACATGGAACACTGAAGCATGGAACATTGATTCACTGGCTAGATTAGATGATCTTGAGGTTTCATTTTGTTTCTAATGCATTGAAATCAATAATTAATTCATAAAGATCCATGATTGATAAAAATAACTACATACAAAGAATATATGATGTGGAATGAGATAGTCTAGGTTGGATACAGTTTTATGTTTCCTTCAAAGTAAGCTGTCATTTTTTCTTATTTTAAAAATTTATTTGTAGTTTCATGCCTGTCTATATTTTTTTCAAATCAGTTGGAAATAAGGTAGATAATGATGAATGAGTAAATAATTTAAATACTTCATTAATTCAGGTATTTTGCATTCTCCTTGTGTTTTCTCACGTTTATTAATATTTCCAGACTCTTAATATGAAAGACTGGGCTTCTGAAAGTCTTGTAACTTACCAGATAATTTATGCTGCTAAGATAGACTCTAAGATACATCGCAGCTTCCTGAAGGCATTGCAGCAGGGCTTCAGAACTGCATACTTCATTAAGTATGCATCTCTTTGCATTTACCACTGTATTGGAGGTCTGGGGATGTAGTCATGAACACAACTCCACAATAAGGAAAAAGGCTCTCCCAGGCCATTATAGAGACTCTGAATTGTCTAGGTTCTTACGTTCATAACATTATGTAAGGCTGGGCTAGGAAATGCTCAATGACTGGGTTCTGAGCACACTTTCCCCTTCTTACTCTAGCTTTATTGAGATTTCCTCACCAGGCTTAATCCAGAGCATCCCTATGCTTTATTGAGGACAGTTGTGTTTGTTTGCATCAGACTCTTGTCATCTTCTTAGTTATGAGACACATTTGAGGTTTGCCACATAGGAAAGCCTAACTATGTGCTTTCTGCTGCCAGTCTCTCTGGTGTCAAGGTATTGCAGCATTCTTTCTGTTGTCTTTTAGTGTTGGCACCGGGTGTTAAGGATGGTGGCTAGTGACAGTCCTGTGGTGGTTTTTTCTTCTCTCTGGGTACTTGAGTAGAATTAAATTCAGCAAACATTCGTTTGGGTCCCCCATCTCTTATATACATCTCTTAGAAGAGCAAATGGAATATAGACTTTTATGAGAAAATTATATCTATCTGTGGAATATTTTATTATAAATAAAGTGAAGTACATTTTTATTGGTTCTAAACCAAAATTTCACTCATAAGAATATCAGCAGTTTATCATGTAGCATAACATTTGTAAGTCTACAAAATTAAACCATGTCCTAAGTTTCATTTCTGAAAAAGAACAATTATCTGGTATACATTTTAGGTTTTCTGGAACCAAACCAAAGAATCTAGGAAACAACACTAAGCTCATAGAATGGCTGCCGCAAAATGACCTGCTTGGTAAGTCAGTGGCTGCACTTAACTGAACAGATACGTACACATGGTGTCAATTCTTGAATGGCTTAGAAAATGTGTGCATGGTTTCTGTTGGACTCAGTCTTAATCTAGTACTTCAAGTCTTAAAATTCAGACCGGTGGTTTGAAATTTTGTTTATTAGAAAATTATCTGTAAGTTCCACTACTGGAATCTATATTAAAAACTTTAAGCAATCACCACATAATTTTAATTTTCCATAAAATATACATAAAATTGTATAAGTTAGTAGTAGTAAATAAAGCTATTCCTGATTATGTTAATTGGTAAAAGTAGTAAAATTTAAACAACACGAAACAAACCAATGTTATATTCCTCTATAGATTCATCTAAGTCCTAGATAATTGGGAGTTATTCTATTATCTGAAACCAAAGAAAAGGCAAAAACCAGGGAAATAATTGACTTAAATTTAAATTGATCATTTGTTTTAAATCTTCCTAAATTACTAAATTCGATAAAAAACATTTATTTTAAATGTTTATTTATTTTAATTTTGGTCTTTAACACAAAATTAAAATAATATTATTTGATTATCTTTGAAGTATTCCTAAGTATAAAGTATTTTACTTAGTTTAGTGAGTACAGAAAATAAAATGAACATTTCATTCATTAAATTTTTAGAGATATTACTGTGAGATGTTAAGCTCTTTTGTCTTTTTGTGGGGCCCGCTACCCAGCTACCAAATAAATCACACGGAGGCTTAATAATAATTACTTATAAATGCCCAGCCTTGGCTTGGTTTGTTGCTTGCCAACTTTTAACTTAAACTAACCCATCTTCCTTTTGCCTCTGGGCTTTTGTCTTTCACTATTTCTGTATATCTTTCTTTCCTTCTTGGGTGAGTGGGTGACTGGTGTCCTCCTCTCCTTGTTCTCTTGCTCCTTGTTCTCTTCCTCCAGGAATACTCCTTCTTTTTATCCTGATTGCCAGCCCCATCTATCCTTGCTCCTTCCTCGCTATTGGCCATCCATCTCTTTATTAGGACCATCAGGTATTTTAGAGAGGCACAGTAATACAACTTCACAGAGTTAAACAAATGCAACTTAAACAAAAGTCACACACCTGAAAATAATATTCCCCAATAGGCTAGCCATTGGATCGTCATCCTTTAATGTGTATTAAGGAAATGATAAGAAACTGTTGATCTGAACAATATGGGATACCACTTCTACAATAATATTAATGCCAAAAAAGCAAATAAAATGACATTTAAAATTTATTACTTTTAAAATGCTAGTAATAATTTTAAAACACTTTAAATTATAATTTAAAATTGTACTTATTTTAAAAATATACTTTCTAGATACTGCAGTGGTCCTACAATTCAGATATTTTCTTTTCTACATCATTATTATTGTTGTTTTTAAAGACAGGCTATCATGTAACCCTAGTTGTCCTTGCTCTCAACCATGTGAAGTCTTGCTTCTGCCTCCCAAGTGCTGGAATTTTAGGAGTGTACCACCAAATAGTTAAATAATTTTTGAGTCTGAGTGTGTGCGTGCTGTGAACCCAGGACCTCACACCTGGTCTGCAAGCACTATCAGCATGCACTGCACCACTGCCCTCTATCTCCAGGCGACAGACCAGCAATTTCAATTATGCATGGTAAAATGATGATTAACTTTTGTGTACGAGTCCTCACTACCTAGCTCATTCTAAGTGTAGTAAATAAAACTGAGCAGAAATGAACAGAGCAGTTTTCTTTTCCCAATACTTTCATATTTTCCTTCTCTTTGCTATTGTGACCTCTGAATCCATACAAGGGTGGAAAAAGCAGAAAAAATCTCATAGAAAAGTTGGCCACATGCTAGGTCAGTGCAACAAGGTGACAGTTTCACCTAGGAAAACCTGAACTTTAAATGTGGGACCAACAGCAAAACGCAGCAGTTTAGTGCTTTGTGAGGAGGACCTCTTCCAGGCTCCCTCAGGTTCTCCTTGTTCCAGGATTCTCACTTGTCCAAGGTTAGCGCTTTGACATTACTCCAAGCATCACCTCTGCTGGGGTGGTGATAACTTCCCTAATCAAAGATTAGGCACCAAATCACTGTCTTCTCCCTTCACCCTATAGTATCCCCTTTTCTTCAGATACCAGCTCTACTTGATTTTTCAGTGCTGGACATGGTGGTACAGGTTTTGTTAAAGTAAGGAGTTCTGCTGCTAAGAAGTACTTTTAAATCTGAGTCTTCATTTAATCTGAGATCTGGGTAGGTGCTCTCTATACAACACTTAGAGGCACACAAACATACTGAGAGCTCCTGGGTACTGCAGTTGGTACACAGTTCTGTACCTGGTGAGTTTATGTCATGGATTTCTATTTCTGCACCCAATAACTTTTTACTGGACAATGACACGTGTTCTAAGCATGCTGTTTATATTTTCTTGTACTTCTTATGCAAGTTTTTCATCCCTCTGATTAAATACAGGCCACTTACCTAGGAGGTAAACCTCATTACAATATTGACAAGCTAACCTTTCTTTTCCTGTGACAGTTAAATACTATATACTACATCTCTTCTAGTTGATGCCTTCATTGACTTTCTCTTCATTATCAACAGTTAAAGGGTGTGTTGCTAGTCATGTAACAATTGTGTTTGAGAGAATGTTGTCATTATATATTTAATTTACCTAAAAGTGGCTTTCAGTTGATGTATGTAACCAGCATTTTAATTGATATAAAGGATGGACCAGTGAAATTATCACTGTAAAAATTCAATTTCTAAAGTGTATATTTAATATAGTGTTGATCTTGTAAGAAGTTCTGGATAAATCTAGAGTGGTAATGTACGTTGTTTCCTTTTTATCTTTTAGGTCATTCAAACATCAAAGCCTTCCTAAGCCATGGTGGTTTGAACAGTATTTTTGAAACTATGTATCATGGTGTTCCTGTGGTGGGAATTCCGCTTTTTGGAGACCATTATGATACCATGACTCGAGTACAGGCGAAAGGCATGGGGATCTTGTTAGAATGGAAAACAGTGACTGAAGAGGAGTTGTATGATGCGCTGGTGAAAGTTATCAATAACCCGAGGTAAGGCGTCAGCTAATAGAAGGCAGATGGCAGTGTGTGTGTAGTATACACATTTATCACGTGTCCACACGCAGATACTTAGATACATGTATGTATGTATACAGTATATTGGCAGTAAGTCGTCTCTAAGTCTGTCACAGAGATATTCCTTACATTGCTGTTATATCTTATGTACATTTTCTAAAATTTTGAACTTAAATGTATCAGTCATTTAGTTATCCAAGTTGTGACCCTGAGGTTTTTGCCACCAAGATTTGTCAGAAAAACTAAGGTGGGAGCTGTCATTGGATCTCTCCAGTAGTTCAGATTTTGTATGTTTTATTTATTTACCTTTGATAATTTTTGCATTAGTTACATTTGTCATGGCTATGACCAAATACTTGATAGGATGTCACTTGGAGGAGGAAGGATTTATTTTGGTGTGGTTTGAAGCTAGTCAAGGGAAGGCCTGATGGTAGGAGTGGTTCCCATCTGTGGTCACATAAGCTTCCTCACGTCTTGGTAAGAAAGCAGAGAGTGGAGAATTCTGTCACTGTTCTGGTTTTCTTTTTCCTTATCTTGAATCCCCAGCCATAGGACAATGCTGTCATATTTATATTTTCCCTCCTCACCCCTCCCTGGAACTGTTCTCACAGTCATACCCAGAAGTATGTTTCTCAGGGAATTTTAAACCCACTCAAGTTGACAGTGATCAGCCATCACTCTTGCTGCTACCTTGTACCAGAATTTTTGCTGTTCTGACTATAGAAATGGGACACTTGAAAGATCAGAGACCTTCAGTGATTTGCCTATGGTCGCATAGCTATTCTAATATGAGCTGAAGCCAGACCTATCTGATTTCTAAGCAGAGCTCTTCATCCTGCCTGGCAAACACGTGCTGCTGGCTTTCCCAGCCCTCACTGTTTCTGAGATGTGTTTGCTCATGTGAATGATGAATTAGAATCTTTATTTCGCCTTTTAAATTCCTGATGTGTCCTGAGTTAACCCACTTCACAAGTAAGTCTCAGTGGGCAGCTGCCCTGGGTAGTGTTAAACAAAGCAGCGATTTTCTTCCTTTAAAAGCATGGTGTTTAGTTTATTATGTGCTTCAGATGATATTAAATAGCTGAAGAGAGTAATTAATTATTGTTTGTACCTTGGGGAATTCGGCTGAACTGTGAGTTGAGAATTGTTGCTATATTCTAAGAAATGCCACATGAAAAAAATGGTTTCTTAAAAATATGTGAAGCTTACATACAAAATTTTCAAATCTTCCAAGGTTCGTTATGCAGCTTTTTGTAGACTTGGAGGTGGTACACATCTGTGGTCCCTTAAAACAAGCAATGTCTTGGTCACAAGTGTGGCATTTGGAGCAATATTCTCTGTGCCTCAGGCATCTGCACACTCCCCTTCTATAATTTGTTGTTTTCCTTGTTAGACATAATGCATTTCAAGACATGCTCTTAGGAAAAATTTTTCATATAGGCCTGCAAAATCCGAAGGAAGGATTTGGTGAGGAATGCTGGAGACCCACGAATTTGGGGCCATTATATGGAAACATTTACAGAAAGTGGTTCGGCGAGGTAGTTTGCATTTTGTTTTGATTGTGGCATGGAAGGTTGAGCCCAGGGGCTTGCACATGCCAGGCAAGCACTCTTCCGTGAGCTGTATTCACAGTTCAGCCTAGCAGTATGCTCTGAGGTGTGAGCCAGCATGAATTAGGAAAAGATCAGACTGTACTCGTTATGTTGTAATGAAACCCTAAGTGCAGAATATTGAAGTTCCTAATGGGAAGATGCCTTGCTTAATAAAGAAATAGCAGTGATGTGTGCCACAATGCGCCATTCCCTAAATGCCATGCTACCAACCGGAGCCATTTACTTCAAATGTATGGTAAATGTTCCACATTTAAAGTGAAGCCATTATTTAAAAGGCTAATTTGCCTCATTAACATTATATTCAAGATATTCTAGTTTTAAGGCAAGAAACAAATCTTGCTAAAGATTAAGTCTTCTTCTTTTTGGTTTTTTGAGACAGGGTTTCACTGTGTAACAGCCCTAGCTGTCCTGGAACTCACTCTGTAGACCACACTGGCCTCGAACTCACAGAGATCTGCATGTCTCTGCCTCCCAGGTGCTGTGGTTAAAGGTGTGCCCTACAACTGCCCAGTACTAAAGAAAGTCTTGTTTTGGGTGATTTTTTTTTAAAACCTGAAACCTATGTGATGTTATAATCCTACTTCCTTTACCTAGTGCCTTGATTTTGCTTAATGAAAACCTGCTACCTTCTTTATGTGGAAGAACTCTTCTAAGTCTGGAAACACTTATCATTTGAAAGAAAGCCATAAAGCTGAACTGATCTTTATAATTCCAATTATCTAACTCAAGGTCAACTTTTACTATGAGGGATTTTTTTCTTGTAATATAATGTGATTTAATTACTTTCAAGGAGGGAAATATCTAGAATATTCTGCTTTATTTTTTCTATTTGAAGAATAATCTTTTCTCCATGTGTGCATACACACACACACATTTCTAAGTTGAGATAGTAATTAGCACAGAATCTGTGTATATATGATCATATGTTTTTCCCATTGCAGCTATCGGCAGAGGGCTCAGAAGTTATCGGAAATTCATAAGGATCAACCCGGCCACCCTGTCAATCGGACTACTTATTGGATAGACTACATTCTTCGCCATGACGGAGCCCATCACCTCCGCTCGGCTGTGCATCAGATTTCTTTCTGTCAGTATTTTCTGTTGGATATTGCCTTTGTGCTTTTGCTTGGTGCTGCCTTGTTCTACTTCATTTTGTCCTGTGTGACAAAATTTATCTGTAGAAAAATCAAAAGTCTGTGGTCTAGAAATAAGCATAGTCCAGTTAATGGACATTACCAAAACGGAATCCCCAATGGCAAATACAAAGGAAATGGCCATATTAAGCATGAGAAGAAGGTAAAATGAGCCAACAGCCCGGGTTATGGGCAAAATCTGTTCAGTCATTGAGTTTGTATTGCTATACTTTAGTCTAACAGCTACCAAAGCTAAATGTCAGCAAACAATTCTAATACTCCTCATCAGACCTTACTAATGAAATGTCATGGAGAAGATATCTGTAAAGAGCACAACCCTAACTACAAAAATGTATTTTATTCAAATACGGATGCAGAAAGTTGGCACTGAACCATTTAGAAGCCTTAATTATTGAAATCAATTAAATGACTGTGTCAGACCTTAGTTTTAAATGTTATATGTGTATTATAGGTGAGGAATGCCGTCTTTTCTGTTAATAAGATATGTGTGTGTGTTTCCTATTCCTATATCAGTGAGTTTTAGCTTGTATGTTGAAAGTACAGCGTATTCAGGAATGGAGTAGGAAAAGACAGGACCCAAATGTTTCTCTGCCAGTGTTTAACATGTGCACTTCGAATTCTACCCTCAAACACTGTTTCCCTCAAAACCCAATGCAAAGGGGCAAGTGAAAAGATGGGTGGCACAATTTTTGTATTCTTGTTTATTATAGATTTTTATTTGTTTGTTTTGTATATGTCCTTTTCTTACCGGCTATGGATGCTTGGGGAGAAAAACGTAATGAAGTAAATGAGGGAATTGGTTTTCACATTTTTTCTTATGATTTTCTCCTACCAATGATTTTTCTCTTGAAGAAATCTCTAATTTCCTTGTCTCGTTTTAGTAAGTAACATGTTAATGCATAAATAAGACAAAGCATCAGAGCTCTTAATTTTGTTCGAAACATGGAAGATTGTTGCTTACATGGCACTTGGAAGCAGGGTCATTGTTTGAGTGTTTATGTGACTACTGGATAGTCTAATATAAGTTTCGAATATTCAGGTGTCACTGTTCTGAAACTGTAACTTTAAAATAGCACCTGTTGTTCCTTTTATTGTCTGAGTCACACAATCTAGTACATAGGTGCCAACATATAATTCTTCTAAGCAGAACACTTGTGATTCTCCTGATTGGTACCTGCTTTGTCTGCAGGGGTTTGAAGTTTTCTCAGCAAACCAGACTTTACATGCTATGCAGAAGTGACAGGAATTGTGCCACCCATTTGTGCAAATGAGTTTCCATTCCCTCACTCCATTAACCCAACTCAGCAGCCTTTTATGTCATTGTGTCTGACATGGGACAGTGACAGTATTCATTTGGAACAGGGAGTTGGGTCACAGCCTTCAAAAAATCAGGACCTCCCTGTTGAGCCACTTACTAGATGACAACTATAGGCCTGTTCCATGTCACTCTGTTTACTGGGCATTTGCACTACACATGCGGAGTGTGTGCTTTATTTATTTGTGGTTGGAAATCCAACATTTGACACTTGAGAGTAGAGAAATGAAATATTAACGTCATTCACTAACACGGAAGAGTTGTGAAAAATCTAAAATGCTGTAAATCCTTGTCATACACGATGACATACAACTTTATGACACTCCCACCAGGAGCCACTCTTATATACTTAGAAGTAATATCATCAGTAGTTTTCTGATGCACAATGCATAAAACGTACTGCTTTCTGGATACTTGAAGAAATGATATATATATATATATAAATAAACGTGTTAGTTCCACCTTTTCACAATCTTATCACAATATTGCCGTTAAAAGGAAAAAAGAGAGGCAATGAATGGTGGGATGGTCATAGGAAATAGAGTGTATGAATGAGTTGATTCTACGTGTTGGCATTTGATGAAGTTGACAATAGGCACTAACTGGATGAATAAGCATAAGTTAATTTCCACTGTGATTTAAAAAAAGACTTAAAACAATAAACAAAATTGAAAATAGAGCAATGTCGTTGGAATAAAATTTTTATTCAGATTTTATTTCACAGTATTATATATAGGTATATTTAGATATAAACATGTTTCTAAGGCCTCCCTACTTTTGTATGTGGATATGGATGTGAAAAAAATGTATTAAATGTGAAAAATATATTTAATAAAAATTAAATGCAGGGATTTATTATTTCAAGTACATCAATATGAATCTTTAAATTATATCCCAGTATTAAGAATCTTAAGTACAATTCTTAACTATCATTGTTTATTCTTTTATATTTGTTGTTATCCTCTACACAACCCCTACCCTAAACTCCCGAGAAGCCTATTAGACAGTTTTAGTAAACAGGCTGATTAAAAATTATCTATATTTAGGCCAACTTCTCTCATGAAGTAAATTTTTCAAAAGGGTATATATTCACTTACTTTTAAGAAAGCTTATAATAGCAAGTGCTTCTGTAGCTAGTTTCATCAAATGACCTGTGTTTTTTCCCCCTTCAAAGTCAATAACTTTGTAGTATCTCCCCAATAGCAGAAGGCAAGGATTTTGATAACCCAGATTGGAAAGAGCTTGTGTTTGAGTTGGAAACAACACTATTAATTAACTTGAAAGAAACTAAACACCTCCCTCAAATCTCAGCCTCTCACTAAATCCTAAATTGCTATGAAAACTGAACTACTCCACATGAATAAAATGGTTGAGAACAGTAGCACGTTGACACTGGTATATGACTCATGATGAAGACTTGCTCTCCAGAACACCTCATCCCACCCTGTCCCCTCAAGAAGAACCAACATAGGCTGAAAAACAACCATGAGTAATAATTTAGCAATTTGTTCTATTGAAAGTATAACTAATTCATTGTTTCATTCTTTCTGCCGAAAGTAATTCAAGTTTGTAAACGACACATTGACAGTGTTTACCATCATCAATAATCATATGAAGGAGAAAACTTTCAAATATTGTAAGTTGAAGTAGGGAATTACAGGAATTCTGTGACTGAAACCTCCTCAAAATATGCCTTAGAGAATTTCTTATTCAGCTTCCGAGAAGACCACATCAGCAAGCTATTAAAGAAGTGTGTTGTGTGTAAATATGCTGTTCATATTTTTGGTAGATTTACATAATTTTTGACATATTTTAGTATGAAGTTATTGAATTTCACACAGTCAAACCTTCCACACCATTATTTAGCTGAAAACTCCAAACTATTCTGGGTTTCCAGCTGCTTGGGTATTTGTGGAATGAATTTAGGAATTTACTAATAGATGGTAGCACAACGTGGGTGGTGTTTTTTAATTATGCAATTTAAAAGGCACATGGTAGTTTTATCCTGCCCTTTCTTTGGGATGATTCAAATATCTGTTGTGAAAGAATTCACATTGTTGTCTGAAAATCTAAATGGTATAATAAAACAAGAGTTCTTAATTAGAGTATAATCCATTTTCAAAATGATGAATCCCAACTACATGCAAAATCCTACTATAATTTTAAATAAAAGTATGTTTATATAAGTCCATAATATATTATCTTATGAATTAGAGACTTCTGATATCACAGAGGATTTTATTTGTGAACCAATACAGAATTTTCCATTGATTTGTGTTATATTCCTACTTCTGCTATTTTTTTTTACTTTTTCATCCTATTTTGTGATAATTCTCCATTGCAATAAGCAGAATTGACTTAGGTTTCGCTGAATCAGTGTTAGTTACCCAGTTTCAAATGATAGCTCTGTCGAACCACGATTCCTTAGTCCCAATATTAGGATCAGATTTCTGTTTAAAAGAAAAATAAATTTTAAAAATTCCAGCAACCAAGAAGAGTTTTGTTATTGACATCTTTCAGGCAAATAGGAACCTTTTAGTTGCAGGAACTATTATGCTGTTATGAGCATAGAATGCCGAGTGTGTGTAATAGAGTCTCTAACCTATTGGAAACATGCCTTCTGTAATTTCATAAAAATTATGCTTCAGTTTTTCTCAGAATTTTGTCTAAAGGTACATGCAGTTCCTTGTTTTTAGCCCAAAATGGGAACATTTGGACTTAAAGACATTGGTAAATAAAATGCAAGTAACATTCAAGTCAACAATGATTTATCCTCAGGTTCCTCTGAATGGCATCCCTCAAGTCATACAATGTTAGGAACCATTAGTTCTGCATCTAATTGTCATTCTGTCTTCTAGGTAGCTCAAAAGATTGAGCTTACAAATGCCAGGGCAGTGAGAACAGTATGAACAGTTAGAAAAAGGCTTATGCGACTCAGGGCGTAAATGAAACATGCAGGACTCAGAAAGTTCACAAGATGCCTCTCCCAGGTATATAAGCAACATTTTCTGGGGAAAAGAGATGCATCCACCAAGCTGTCTATAAGCTGTACAGGAAATGGAGATTCGTGGGCTGTCAACCATGCTAGGGTGGGTTTTGGGTACTGCCTTCAGGCCACTGTGATTTTGTTAGTAACCACAACGAACTCATTGATTGACGAAGTTAGACATCAGTGCCCTGTGATGATTGGTGAGTGGACATTTATTTTTATTTCTCCAGGAAAAGTTACACAGTGTTTGTCCAAAGAAGTAAAATACTTATAAAATTTGTTGCTGGTTGGTATGTAAGTTCAATTATTAGTTAGTTACATTTTCTGAAATTCAAACAATAAATGAAGTTTGCTCTTCCATGAGTGACAAATCCGTCTCAACAGCCTTTAAATTAGAAAAGGTAGAGAAGAACTAAAAAATTTTGGAAACTAGGAGCTCTTCCTGGAATTTTTTTTTTAATTTTTTGATTTTATTTTTTAAAAAGTCAGTCTTTTTTCATTTTGCATACCAATCCCAGTTCCTACTCTCTCCCCTCCTCCCATCCAACCACCCATCCACTCCCCCAGAAAGGGCAAGGCATATTACTCCAAGGGAGGATCAAGGCCCTCCCCACTATATCTAGGCTGAGCAAGGTATCCATCCAAAGAGAATGGCTTCCAAAAAGTCAACACAAGCAGTAGGGTTAAATTCTGGTGCCCCTGCCAGTGGCCCCGCTGTCTGTCCCAGCTGTACAACTCTGTTCGTATGCTGGATCCTTACCTGTCCAGATGGAATTGGTGAGTTCCCATTAGATCAGGTAAACCTAGAATATTTTTTAACAAATTATTGAAGATAGAATTAAAGAGTCACAGAACTAATGCACTGCCTTCTCTGCATTATTCCAAGCCATTCCATATTCCTGGTTATTCTACAATAAAAACATTTTAAAATTAGATTTTAACCTACATGTAGATTTGGTTATAAATCATACTTTCTTAACTGTGAATTCGAGTGATGAGACCTACTCCCCCTGCTAATTTATAGAACATTAATGGAAGGAAATCATATATTTTGAGGCCTCAGCAAATTTCAGGAATCCAAGGTAATGAAACTGACAGTTTGTGCTGTTTTAGAAACAGTTCTAACTTTTTTGAGGGGCTCTAGCTCAGATCCTGTGCTATTGATTGACAGTGCCCAATCTTCTGATTCTGTTTGCTCCTATTTTCCTGCTTCTGGGAATTATGTTTTCTTTCTTAGTTTGCAACTTACAGAAGCTAAAAATTTCATAAATCACTGGCAGTCCCAAGTGTAGGGTGCACAAATTGTGTGTGCACATTTTAAATGATGCTTTTAAGAGAATGTGATAAGACAGCTAGAAACAAATTCAAAAATACAGACTGAATTGAGCAAATGCCCATTTTACAAAATGCCTGCTCCCCTATTTAAACTTTGCCCACATTATAACATCCCATGAATAGAGGGAGGGAATAGCCCTGTGGGCACTGGGAGGAGGGTGACCTTTCCAGCAGGGATCCATGGGACCCTTTTAATGTGGCATTGTACCAGGTCTGGGGGGGGCATATCTCCATGATTTCTACACAGTCAGGCCACATGCATCAGTAAAGATAATGACAGTATCATGTACAAGTCAAGACTTTACTCCAGTGAGGCCATCCTCACATGTTAATCATGCTTCTATAAGAGAATCCTATACTATGAACTGTGTTCAGTTCCAATTCTATAACCCTCCCTTAGCTTCACTCGTATCTCCCATGTTAAGAGAAGGTGCTGGACACCCAGCCAGCTGTCGGGAGAGCCTTTGGAAAGTCTAGATAAAAGACAGGCATTCAAAACATACCCAAACCTTGTATTCCATGAGGGTGAACTTGTGTGTAAATGTGAATAGGAAGGTATAGGTAGGAAAGGCAAGAAGAGTCTGGGAGTGAAGCAGTGTTAATGGGATTTGTGATCCACTCTCAGTACACATCACATTCCTTTTTCCACTATAGTGAAGATGGAAAATCAGACACATTAAATTGCCTTTTAAAGGTGAATATGGGATCCAGAGAGTCTAAAAGGATCCAGCAAATAAATGCATCTATAGGTGTATGGGTCCTGTTGCATAATGGGAGTTTTAGAGATAAAGTTGTCAATGTAAGTGGATGTGATCTCTGAAAAAGGAGTTAACAAACTCCAACAGAGTCAGGTAGAGGCCACTTAAGAAACTGTATCCTTTCTGGAAAGAAAAGTTCAAAGAAAATTATAAAACTTAAATGTTTAGTAAGCGAACATTGAAATCAGTTTGTGAAAGCAATAATAAACTAAGGATTATATTCTATATTCTTGCTGTCAATGACTTAAGACTGAGGAAAATAACAATTTAATAAATTATGATTTTATTTTTTTAAATTTTTTTATTAGATTTAAAAAATATACCAATCCAAATTCCCATTCCCTCCCCTCTTCCCATTCCCTTCACACACCCTCCCACCCCAACCCTCTCTAATCCTCAGATAGGGTAAAGCACTTTGCTTTGTGGACAGTTCAAGGCCCTCCTTACTACATCTAGGCTGAGCAAGGTATACATTCAAAGAAAATAGGATCCCAAAAAGCCAGTACATGCAGTAGAGACAAATCCCAGTGCCATTGCTAGTGGCCCTCAGTCTGCGCCAGTCATACCACTGGTATGGGCAAAGGTCCTAGTTTGGTCCTATGCTTGTTCCTCTCCAGTCCAGCTGGAGTTGGTGAGCTCCCATTAGCTTAGGTAAACTGTTTCAGTGGATGAACCCTTCATGGGCTTGACCTCCTTGCTCATATTCTCATTCCTTCTACACTTCAACTGGACTTTGGGAGCTTTGTCCAGTGCTCTGATGTGGGTCTCTGCCTCTGTTTCCATCTGTTGTTGGACCAAAGTTTTGTGGCAGTGTTTAAGATAATCATCAGTCTGACTGCAGGGCAAGGTCAGTTCAGGTACCCTCTCCTCTATTGTTTAGGGTCTTAGCTGGGGTCATCCTGTGGATTTCTGGGAATTTTTCTAGAGCCAGGTTTCTTGCTAGCCCCATAATGTCTCCCTCAATCAAGATATTTCTTTCCTTGCTCTCATATCTGTCCTTCCTCCAAGTCGACTATTCCATTCCCTCAAGTTCTCCTCAATCCTCCCCTTCTCCCTTCCTACTTCCTCTTCTCTCCTTCCTTCTATTCCCCGCCCCCATACTCCCAATTTTGTCAGGTGATCTTGTCTGTTTCCAATTTCCAGGTGGGTCTATATATGTTTTTCTTTGGGTTCACCTTATTACTTAGCTTCTCTAGTGTCATGAACTGTAGGCTCAATGTCCTTTGTTTATAGCTAGTACCCACTTATGAGTGAGTAGATACCATATTCAATTTTTGGGGGGTCTAGGTTACTTCACTCATGGTAGTGAATAGTGTTTTCTAATTGCATCCATTTGCATGCCAAATTCAAGATGTCGTTTTGTTTTTTTTTAACACTGAGTCAGGATCCAGCAATAACACTCTTGGGAATATATCCAAAAGATGCTCAATCATACTACAAAAGCAGCTGTTCAACTATGTTCATATCAACATTATTTGTAATAGCCAGAACCTGGAAACAGCCTAGATGCCCCTCAACTGAAGAATGGATAAAGAAAGTGTGGCACATTTACGCATTAGAATACTACTCAGTGGTAAAAAAAAAAAAAGAATGACATCGTGAATTTTGCATGCAAATGGATGGAACTAGAAATTTTAAGTTTAATTTTAAAATAAGTATATTAAGCATTTGGTTATATAACAGTTTATTTTATGCCAAGTATATTCTCTTACTCTGCCAGCTTTCAGATTCAAGCCCAGTGTGTCTACTGTTCTTCATGCCACTGGCTACAAATGAGGTAGAGAATGAACAGGAGGGAAAAGTTCAATTTCAAATAGCACAGCACTTTAAAAGCTCAGTAAAATCTCATCTAATTTATATTGCTTTATTTCTATAAAACAGATTCCCAGTTTTCTTCTTACATAATTCTATAAGTTTTATACTTCGAAGCTTCACTGTATTTAGTCATTCCCAAAATGCTATAGGAAGTACAAAGAGAGACTAGGTAATATCAAAACAATTGAACACCAGGTAGTTAGTTCTTGACTGACACTTGTTCTATGCTGCCT
>JAQHUG010000019.1:11696670-11721844 GCA_028555095.1 Dicrostonyx torquatus | reverse complement strand
ATCTGTGACGGGAGCCTCATGATGACTGACTTACTTCCTTTCTTCTCCTCAGAACTTCCGTTCTGTCTACTCCGCCCACCTAAGGGCTGACCTATCTTATAAGCCAGGCAGCTCTTTATTCAACCAATAAGAGTAATACGAAATACAGGAGAACACTCCCACATTAGATGAGCAAGGTCTCCCTCCATAGAAAATGAAGTCCAAAAAACCAGTTCAATCACTAGGGATAAATCCCAGTTCCATTGCTAGTGACCCCACAGATTGTCCAAGCCACACAACTGTCACAACCTTCAGCAGATCTAACTGGGTCCTATGCAGGCTCTCCAGCTGTCTTTCCAGAGTCAGTGAGCTCCCACAACTCCAGTCAGCTGCCTCTGTGAATTTCCCATCATAGTCTTGACCCCTTTGCTCATCCTCCCTTTTTTTTTTGATTGGAAATCTGATGCTAGGGAAACTCATTGGAATCCACAGGGATGACACCAGATCCCCAGATAAGACTCCTAACAATAGTGGAGCAGGTGCTTGAACTAGCCTTCCCCTGTAATCATATTGATAACCACCCTAATTGTCATCATAGAACCTTCATCTAGTAACTGACAGAAGAAGATGAAGATATCCACAAATAGGCACTGGACCAAGCTTCAGGACACTTAAATAAAGTATAATTTTGACTTTAATATTTCCATTTCTTGCAAGAGGTTGGCGAGGATGTACAATAGTTGTAAAGTCTACATCCATATTATATTATTCATTCAATAGATCTGTGTTTTTAATACCTTCTATCTGTTGATTTTTCCCAACATTTCAGTAAATAAGATGTATACAAAAAGGAATCTGACCTCCGGACTCTTATTTAACTGAGATGAGTCTCATGATGTCCTCAAAGAAAGCCAGAATGATGTGATGAGTGTCTGAAAATAGCCAACATGACTTGATTGGTGGTGCATGCTGATGTTCTCAAGGGAGAGCTCAGATAAAAGTAATGAGCCTGAGTCACAGTTCCAGGTATGTCTCTATGTTTACTGATATGAAGAATATGCATACTTCCAAACCGAATAGGTGATTTATGTGAAAAATAAATCAACTTAATTTTAGTGGGAAGACTGTAATGCACATGACAGGCCTTCTAGAAAGAAACATCCCTCATATGCTTGCTGTTAAGACATGCAGTGATTCTCCATCTATTAAAGATACCTTTGTATCTGAATATCTGGAATGCACCTTCCTAAGTTCTATCCAAGATTTACTAAAAGCTAAAATAGTCTATCTGGCTTTCAAACCAGGATTCTATTAAAATTAGACTATTATCAAGACAAAATAATAAATGCCTATTTTTGAGCAAGTCAGCATGAAAAGGCAGCCTACCACAGAGTCAAAAAAAAAAACACAAAACTTTGGAGACAGTAAAATAGTCAGTGGTTGGCAATTGGTTAGAATAGAGGATGAGCAAGGTGAACATGGTGGAGTCTCAGAACCATGAAACAACTACAATTTGCCATAAAGGTCTGAAACCCACTGAATATATAACTCTAAATGAATCGTACAGGAACACATGAGCATCACATGGCAGTATGGCAGTGTGGGTTCCCTGTAACAGACTGCTACTGTGGCACAGGAGGTCATAGTGGGAGTGAGTCCTGGGTGAAGGAACAGGGCCTTACACAGAGATGTACTGAAATTAGAGATACATTAGGAACAACAAAGTTTGAGTATTGCTGATTCAAAGGATTTTTTTTCCTTTTTCTCTGTGTCCTACAAAGTTAATAGAAATTATTCCCCGCATATGGTCTTGGAATAGTTTTACCATACAACTTAGAAAATATTCAAACTGCTGTAACTTCTGTAAGTGGTTTCATTTGCTTCTCAGTGAGGATGTTAAAAAACAAACAACAACAACAAAAGAAAAACTAAAGCCAGATTTGTTGGTTTTAATTTTTTTTCAAGTGTTCACCAGTTTAAGACCTTGAATTATCTGTTGAATTGAGGTGGGCCCACTTAAGTTCTCAAATTTCTTTATTGATCTCAGTTATTTTAAATCATCCTTTATATATAATTTTTGCTTCTTTGTGTTATTTTAAACACTCATGTTGTGATATGTGACCTACTATATGTAAAAAATAAATGCTTCATTTAATTTTCCTGAAATCCAGTAATAATGTTAAGCTAGCAAATAATTTTATCATATAATTAAGTCATCTAATACAGATGAAATAACTAGCAGAGCACCTGGAATGTAATCATCGCCCAGTAACTGTTATTTAGCAGTGACTATTTTATTATTCAAATAATATACATCAATATAAGAGTTAATTAAAATGAAGAATTCTATTTTGAAAACTGATATCTTTATCTTTTATTTTATTACTTGATTTTTATTTTCTGAACTATTATGAAATAAATTATCAATGTCATTACATTTCATTTCAAAGTGCTTCTGATGTGTGTCTTCACCCAAACTAGATCACATACCCTGGAAATGACATTGTTACATCCAGGAATTTCAATCCCTTTTATCAATGAGCACTCTCTCTACTCTCAAACTTTGATAATTATCTTCAAAATGTCTTGTATAATTTGCTTGTAAAAAAAAAACCCAACAAAACACTTTCGATGTGGAACCATTACTTAATTGCTTTCTATATAACATAAATATCATTTGGCAATTTCTAGGCAATAAATTTTATGCAAGTTGGCTAGTGGAAGAGAACAAATGTTAGGCAAAGATTGGCCCAGGCAGGCTGCTGCGTATGAGCAGACAGCAGAGCCTGCTGTGTACTGCAATTGGGATAGTTGCAGTTGGACTACACTGCCATGAGATAGGGAGCCGAGATTGCAGAATTCCAAAATGTAAGGCCGTAAATGCTAATATAAACCTGGAGATTGGAAGTCCAGAATGAAGAATCCATGCCTCTGGAGAAAGAAAGCGGTTTGATAAATTATGCATGTGCCTGTGCAACTAGACAATTTTCCCTTTATGCCATGAAGTTCCAGTGCACCGACCAATTCATTGTGTCAGTTCAAATAGCATACATCTAAATAGCCAGGGTATTTCTTGTGGGGGATGAAAATAAAAAGCACAGAAAAGAGAAGTGTTTCTTTTCTCTAAGTTAGTTTACTAATATTCTGTGAGGAATAGTCAGTTTATAGCCAAACAAAAAGGTTGAAGTGCCAGGAAATATCGGTAAGAAGGATTGAGGAGCTGGCATGATGATTAAGATTACTGCTACTTGGTTTTGTTTCCAGCACCCACATGGTGGCTCACAACCCTCTGTAAAGCTGGTTTCAGAGATCTGGTATCCTCTTTTGGCTGATGTCATGCACAGACACACATGCAAGCAAAACATACGTATACATGCAATAAAAATAAGTAAATATTTTAAAGGAATTTTAGTACAGCCAATGTGGCTCACATTTTTTAGTGGAAAATAAATGGAATATTCTCTCCAAAGCCAGTGCTGAGGAGAGTGCTTGAATTCTTCCAGAAAAACTGAGTGCTTGTTTTTATTTTACTTTGCTTATTTTTTATTTACTTCTTTATTTGAGGCTAAGTTTTCTAAATTACTTAAAATTTCTATCAGTTGTAGCTTTTTTTTAAAGAAGTCTGATCTTGTGTGTGTGTGTGTGTGTGTGTGTATGTGTGTGTGTGTATACTGTTGGCAGAAATCCAATCCAGTGCCAATCTATAATAGGAGACCACTTGTTTGTTCCTGGCTTCCCAGACCCGAAATAATCACTCAGAAACTATATTATTTGCAATACTGTTTGGCCAATAGCTTGAGCATATTAATAGCTAGTCCTTACATCTAGAATTAACCCATCTTCATTATTTTATATTTTATCATGAGACTCATGGTCTACCAGCAAGGCCCAGCTGGCAGCTCACTTCTTTCCTCTCTAGAGGCTCCATGTCTTCTCAATGACTCTGCCCACTCTCTCTCTATATATATTTATATATATATACATATATATATATATGTATATATATATATATCTTCCAGCCTGGCTATATTCTGTTAAGTCATTGGCCAAAAC
The DNA here is from genome assembly GCA_028555095.1 of Dicrostonyx torquatus. NCBI lineage: Eukaryota > Metazoa > Chordata > Mammalia > Rodentia > Cricetidae > Dicrostonyx > Dicrostonyx torquatus. The sequence goes on along the minus strand of JAQHUG010000019.1, from coordinate 11,717,812 downwards.
ACCTTCTTTATTAATCAATAAAAGCAACACATATACAGAAGGACTTACCACACCATTTCCCCTTTTCTGTTTAAATAAAAAAATTAGGTTTTAACTTTAACATAGTAAAATTTCATATGACAAAACAGGAATCAAGCAAAAATTACAGTCACAATATTTATATTTACTTTATCTTTTATAACTAAGGAAAACTATATCTATTCTTCAACTCCATCAAAGACCGATAAGGATATAATATTACCTAAATAAACAGAAAGTACATTGTAATCAATTTTCAAAACTCCAGAATTGACAGAGAGATCTCGCTGCCTGGACAGTCACCCAAAGGTCTTCTGTAATCTTGTCGGTATCCATCTTCAGCCTAATAAAATTGACCTTAAATTTGTATCAATAAACCAGATCCATACCAATGTAAAATGCTATAGAGCATATCACCCAACCACCCCCTTTTCTGTTTTTTTGAGACAGGGTTTCTCTGTAGCTTTGGAACCTGTCCTGGAACTATCTCTTATAGACCAGGCTGGCCTCAAATTGCCTGCCTCTGCCTCCCGAGTACTGGGATTAAAGGCATGTGCCACCACTGCCTGACAGCATATCTCCCTTCAAATGTAAACATTTATAAACAATTATTTAGGGAATTTGGGCTTAGTTCACTCCAAACTGTTTCCTGCTTTTTGTTTGATGAAGTATTTTTGTGGTGTTCATGGCGACCTTTCAGGGGGTCTTGATCCATAAAACCACATTAGTCTGAAATTAACCCATAGGTACTCATCTTCTGTGGAAAAAAAAAGCAGAACTTATTTTCCAAAGCAACAAATCCTCAGAACAAAATTTTGAAGTCAAGATACCTTTATATTGGTTGTTTTTTCTTAGCAGCCCATACAACAAAATGTCTTTCTATTCTTAACTCCTTCACAGTCAAATAATTTAAAGAAAACAAAATAATATACTTAATTTAAACTCTTTGTATATATTCCATCTTTACGTGGCTTATTTTTCTCACTCTATTACTTTTTCTACAAGTTTAATATTTATTTTATTATCTTTACTCCTTTAATCTATGACTGTTTGTATTCTTTTATATTACATTTACTATCTCTTTACTCTTTTTCTTCTCTCTCTCAAGCCTACATACATTTTTAAAACACACTGTGCCTTTTCTGTCTGAATCTGTTTATCATTTATGTTAAATCTTTTTCTGTCCTGGAGACCTTTTCAAATGGTAAGCCTTGGTTGCAGCAGCCCTGGGTGCTGCCTCAGCCTTTTTCTGCCTTTCAAAATGGCGGAGGTTTCACTACTGTCAGTTCTGGGACAGCCAGGTAGGAGCTACTCTGAGAAGGAACATACAGAACATAAACTTTTTTTTTATTTGAGTAATAGTGAAATATGTCATGCAGTGCATTGCACATCCAGGAAATATCTCTTTGTATGGTGCTGGGAGTCTGCTATGCTCTCTTGCCTCTAAATTCCTAGCAGACCTCATCTGGCCACCTGCCCAGGCAGGGGCTGCTGAGCTTGGGGCATGGTCTCAGCTACTTTTTCCTGACCCTGATTCAACACAAAAGCATCTGGACCAGAAGTGGGTAGAGGGCATCAGTCCCAAATGTTTTAGACCACAGTGGTGTATCAATCTGTAGTAGGAGGCTGCTTGTTTGTTCCTGGCTTCCCAGACCCAAAATAATCACTCAGAAACTATATTATTTGCAACACTGTTTGGCCAATAGCTTGAACATATTGCTAGCTAGCCCTTACATCTAGAATTAATCTATCTCCATTATTTTATCAAGGGGCTCATGTCCTACCAACAAGGTTCCAGATGTCAGCTTGCGTCTTTCCCCTCTGGTGGTGCCATGGCTTCTCACTGACTCCACCTACTCTCTCTCTATATATCTTCCAGCCTAGTTATATTCTCTTAAGCCATTGACCATAAACAGCTTCTTTATTAACCAATAAAAGCAACACATATCCAAAAGGACTTCCCACACCAGTATGTATACCAGTGTGTACACGTTATAGGTGTACAGTTAAATGTTTTTGAACATGTGCAAACACATGAGGTCAGAAGTTGACATTGGTTATCTTCCCCCATCCCTTACTACCTTATATTTTGAGACAGAATTTCTTACTAAACCTGGATATCATTGATTTGGCTTGACTGACTGGCCAGCAAGTCTGAGAGCTCTGCCTGTCTGCACTTCCCCAGTGCTGGGATTAGTGGGCTTTTTGCTAGAGATCAAACCAGTCCTCAAATGTGGGCAGCAAGTACTTCACTAACTGAGCCATCTCCTCAATTTTTTTTTATTTTCTATCTTTTAGAGGCTGCCCCTCATTCTTTGGATAAAGAGCTCCTCTCATTTTCAAAACAAAAACTATTAATCTACATTTTGATCAAGATATTATCTCTCTTGTTCTGACTCATCTTTTCTCTTCTTCCCTAGTTAAGCATTGTTGCATCCACTTAGACAACTTAAGGCTTTACATTTATTTTATATTTCTTTCACTTTGTCTTACTTTTGATGTCTTTGACTAAAGTTTAAAGACAAGGCCTCAATTGTTGATGATAGGCGTGTTCTATATCTGGAACACAACTCTATCCCAATTTCCATGTTTTAAAGATTGACTGAATTGTAATTTAATTACATTTATACCATCAATTCCTGATGTCATGTCTCAAGAATTAAAAATCAGAAATCTTTGGGGCCCATTATTTTGCACAAACCAGGTTACTGAAAGTAGTAGCAGAAAAAAATTGGAAGAAATTGAAAAACTATACAACATGACAGGTCATCAGAGAATGTGAAGCTTCATGTTGCTTCTTGTGAAAATGTCTAGAGCTTTATCATGGCAATGAGGCATCTTCAATAGAATTAATAGTTTGAACAGCTGGGTAACTAGACTGTTGAAAAAATCTTTCAAAGGGCTTATTTCACCACCCTTTATACATCAGAAAAATCAACCTAGGAGAGTGCCATGAGGAACAGAACTTATAGAATCTATCTATCAATCAATCTATCTATCTATCTATCTATCTATCTATCTATCTACCTATCCATTTATCTATCTGAAAGGGGCATTTATAAAAATGGGTTAAGGCTGTGGTCCAGCTGGTCCAACAGTGACTGTCTACTAACTGAAGATCCAAGAATCCAGTTGTTTAATCCAAGAGGCTGGATGTCTCAGCTGGTCTTCAGTATATGCCAGAATCTCAGTGAAGTAGGCTCTAATGCCAGTGAAGGAATGGGCTTGCCAGAGAGAGTGAGAGCAAGCAAGTGGAGAGGAAGATTCCATCTTCAATCCTTTAATTCCAATTCAATCCTTCTGCTGCCAGCAGAAGGTATGGTCCAGATTAAATGTGGATCTTCCCACCTCAAAAGATCCAGTTTAAAAGTGGGTCTTCCTACCTCAAATGATTCGATTAAGAAAAAGTTTTCACAGGTGTACCTGGCCACTTGGTTTTTAGTTAATTCTAGATAGAGTCAAGTAGACAACCAAGAGTAGCCACCATGAACTGTAGGATCTATTTTAGTGGATCTTTGTAATGTACTTTGCTTTGACTGATGGAATGTGTAGATAAACGAAAGCTAGTTCTGGATGGAGGCTTTAAAGGGTGTTGCAAATTTTTGCCAGCATCATGGGTGCCTTCTTGACATCTTTCACAAGAACTTTATGTAAATATTGCAGCTGCTCGTTCAGCTGGGTCTGCAAATGTAGTGAAACTCACCTGAAAGCAATTGGAAGCCTGAACTTTTAAGCTAGATCTACCCAGATCCATCTCATTAAATTAATGTCATCCTCCAGACACGTGCCTGAAAAATAAATGAGTGGATTTGTAAACAATGAGGTTGAGGGTTTATTATTATACAGTATTATAGAGCAAAGGCTAATGAATGTATCTGTAGATGACAGGAATAAGCAGGTCTCATGGTGAGCATTCTAAAGATAAGGGATTTAAGGCTTTTTTCTTTCAGAAATTAGGGAGGCAAAGTAATCTGGAATCTATAAGAAACAGGACTTTACTCAACATGTAGGTCTTGGATGACAGGAGCAAGAGAAGTAACTCAGGTCCTGCATTAGTTTCCAAGAGAAACAAGGCACACAGCAGGCATCTGAATTATTGGCAAAGACGGGGCAGCTTGGAGGGAATTGAGGCTGTATAGGAATCTCTACAAATGGTCCCATGAAAAGATACCCACTTTGCTTGTTCTTATTTGCAGAGCAAATTTTCTGTTGTTTGGTATATATCACAATATGAATCAAGTCATTTAAGCCAAAGTAACCAAAATTGAACTCATGATTCCCATAAATGTGCTTCTATAACATCTCCACAGTCAAGATAGTCAGACATCCTTACTTCTTTCCTTTAACACATATGCCATAGATGCCCGGGTCCTATATATCATGCTTTCAGTATATTTCCCAAATGCATTGCCAGTTTTTTCTTTCCTTATAATTATGACCTGGTCCATACCTTTCTTCTTGAAAAAAAATGTTTAAATAACTTCCTTAACATCTTCATATCTCTAGTATTACCTCCAATTAATCTACTTTTCTAATAAAAAGAACATGGTTTCTGAAATCAGATATGTCTCAGTTTGCATATTACCTTTGAGACTTACTATAGTCCAAGAGAAAAGATAATTAAAGCTTTATGAGCTTAAACTTTCCTCACCTGTCAAAATGGAACACAATAAAAGTACCTAATTTACAAGGCTGCAGCTACAGTTAAATGAAACAGCACCTGGCTAATTTATGGCACTAAATGCTGCCCAATTAATGCTAGTTTCCAATTTCCTATTATATCTCTACAGTATCCTTCTATACTAGAGATGTGATTATGTGAAAAGAAACCTCAGCATGTCTTTCATCACAGAAAGAAAATGTTCTACCATGGCATAGAGCATCATTAGTACGTCTAAACTCCATCGATGGAAAAGCTGCAGGTTTGAGTTCTAAGTGGTACAGCACCCTGAGGAAAACTAAGGCAGAAACTTCCAATTGCTCACTCAAAATCCTTTTCTGAGTGTGTATGTTTGTGTGTGTGTGTGTGTGTGTGTGTGTGTGTGTGTAGGAAAGAGAGAGAGAGAGAGAGAGAGAGAGAGAGAGAGAGAGAGAGAGAGAGAGAGCATGGGGAGTCACCACCTGGAGCTAATATTTATGTTACCTTTCTCTCTACACCCTTTAGTCTCTATGTTTCAATTCTTACATTAAGGTGAGGCCATATTTCTGAGTGATGAGCAGTATAGTGGACCTGACACTTTAGGCCTGACTTACTTCATGTTCATGTTCCCTTCCCCATCCCTGCACATGTGGATGATAGATGACATAATACAGTAGAGGACTCTTAAACTCTAGGGATAGCAGAATACACTCAAATTCTGAATATGTGATGATATGAAGCAGCACACCCAACGGTAATGGCTGACTTGGATGTAAACAAAAAAGACATTTTAAATGGGATAATCCATGAAATTTAATTGTTGATTACAATAACTATTAGCTTGCATATTTAGCACAGATACTAGAAGTAATTAGTGCTATAATAAAACCTAAATAGTGTGTCATTGGGTGGGTGGTTGGGCAATGGGCTATAAGGAGCAGGTATAAGAATCCAATGGTAGAGATCCATATTTTACTGTGGCAAAATCTGGTAAGTGTGTAATTTATAATGATTAGTAAGGTCAGCCATTAATATCATAACCACAAAAATGGCCTTAGAAAAAAGAACATAATTTTTTGGCTATTGGTTATAATTGGATAAATTTGTTGAAAAACTGTGAGGAAAAAAAAGAGCTTTAGAAATAACTGACCTATTTTATTTGGGGTAAAAAAGAAATAGGAGTAATGTGGAGGCCATTTTAAGGTAGAAAAGTCAGTTGATTCGGAACTTCAAATGAGTCTCTTAAGGCAAAGATGAGATTGAAAAAAAAAAGGCTTTGAGAAGAGAGGACCCAGTAAGAGTTTTTACTTAGGTAAGTTTCTCAACCATATTTGAAAATCAAACTGAATATACTTTTGTCTCCAAACCTATTGTCCTACCTGGCATCAAGATGAGGAGACTAAGAGCAGGGAGCACACAAATAGCAATAGGACTAGTTATGTTCTGGGTGTGGTAATGGCTTGGGAAGGTGACTGGAAGCAAGTAAGTTAGAAGTGTGTTAAATGGAGGAACATGTTTCATCAAAAAGAAAATCCAATATGTATGTATGTGCATATGTATGTGTATCTATGATCATATATATGAGTAAAGAAATTGGAGCTCACCAAGTGATAGCATTTCCCAAAATGGGTAATGGTGGAAATGCTGACTCAACAGGCTAAGTCAGAGACCATAGAAAAGAATAGAAAATGAAGAATCCCTCCCAGAAAACAGAACCAGGGTCTCATTTGAAACATCTAGTAAATGTAGGAGACGAAACCTCATTCACCATGTTGAACCAACAAGATTTCAGCCTAATTCAAAAGAACACTAGAAATTGCAATCTATCTTAACTTATGGGTGGTGGGAAAGCTCTCATGAACTGTAAATTTTCATGAATAAGCAAAAGTTGTCAAGGAGGCTCCGCTGCTCTGAAAAGATTTCCAAAAGGGCCAGCCTTCTTATTATGCTTAAACAGTCCTTAATTCTTCTGTCTGACCCTTTACAATGACCAGATGGTAAACCAATAGAGATCAGGTACAGTCTCTATCTTTCATTTAAGGAAGATAATATTTATGTTACCTGAAGGTGGTACACGATTTTGAGTACAAAACTTCTTCACACGACTCCACCAATGGAAGGACTGAAGAATGAAGGGTAGCTGTTTGCCATGTAAAATAGTTAGTTGGTAACAGAAAGACTCCCTATCACCTCCTTGCACTGAGTATCCCCTCTATTCTTCAAGCTTAGAGGCACAATGACCATTTCTTTGGCTTCTTCCCACCCAGCCCTGCCCCAGTAGGAAGTATATATTCTCCAGGAGCTTCTCGTGGAGCACATTAGGGAAAGGAGTTGACTTAGATAATCTTCACCAAATACTCAATGTTGTATGTACAGAGAGCAGGGTTGTCCTTCCTGCTGCTCTACTGCTGCAGTTTGCTATTATTTATATGTTATAGTTTCCACACATAATAAGCCATGTAACTGAGTTGGATTACCATGATCAGTTTCCAAATGTTTTATGAGTTTACTTAATAAAGAGTAAAAAAACAATAAATAGTTTAAAAGTAAGTGTCATTAAAAGAGATGAAGCTTTGAAACAAAGTAGAACAAATCAGATACTGTAAATGGCCATGGTGCAAGGTGACAGGGAATGTCGTAATGGAGATTGTTCATTCCCCTCACCTCAGGTTGAACAGGGGTTTTAATTATTCCTGTAAAAGCTTATTAATCATTCATAAACCCGATGGTCTGAGTGCTCCTCTCTACTCCACCAGTGTAAGGTTTCAGGCCTTTCCTAGCTTTTACTGGGTGTGGGCAGAGAAAATGCTGTTCATTTAGTTTGTTACAGAGGTTTTTTTTTTTTTTAAACACGCCTTTCAAGGTCTTCTCAGAGTAAATGAAGTGTGCTTCCTCAAATGAATTCCAAATGTGAGATAAAATCACTTGGAAAACATACGTGAAGCTCAATTTCATCCGGTTGGTTTATGTGCAGTTCGCTTATGCATGCAATTTCTGAGAGTCTTGTGTTTTAAAATTTCCTGTAAGAATTAAAACTAGCTGGGTAGTGGTGGTGCACACCTTAAATCCCAGCACTCAGGAGGTAGAGGCAGGATCTCCGTGAGTTCGAGGCCAGCCTGGTCTACAAGAGCTAATTCCAGGAGAGGCACCGAAACTACAGAGAAAATTGTCTAAAAAAAAAACAAAATAAATTAAAACTAATACCAAGAATATAAATAAATGTGCTTACCTTGTGTGGATGGAGTAGAGCAACAAAGATTAAAACAAACAGTTCATTTTCTTGAGGAAAAAAATTAAAAATGTCCCAAATATATTTATACATATCGGAATGTTTAATCTTCCACAAATGCAATCCAGGTACAGCATAATGTCACAAGCTTAGTAGTTGTAGCTGCCATATTTCACTTTTGTATTTTCCTATGTATGTGTGGGGAGCCGCACCCGCTATTCGCCATTACAAAATGGCGCACATATCCTGTGTTCCCGAGTAATAAACAGGTGCATTGCACATATGCGAAGGGTTTTTCCACCTCGTCCCATCCCGCCTATCCCGTGGCGTCATCTCGTGCGATGGGTTGCAGTCAACCAGGGGCTGACATGTCCTAGGCGAGGAGAAGCCTCTATTTAAGGGAAGGGTTTCCCCGCCTCTGGGTCTCCGCTCTGGAAGCTTATGCTCTGCCTCTCAAGAGCATTAAAGCATACTGCAGAAGGATCCTTGTGTGCCGCGTCGTTCTTGCTGGCGAGATGGTCGTGCGGGACATGTATGCTGTTGAAATACCTGGAACCAAACTCTTTTTTTTTTTTGGTTTTTCGAGACAGGGTTTCTCTGCAGCTTTTGGAGCCAATCCTGGAACTAGCTCTTGTAGACCAGGCTGGTCTCGAACTCACAGAGATCCGCCTGCCTCTGCCTCCCGAGTGCTGGGATTAAAGGCGTGCGCCACCATCGCCCGGCTTTCTTATACATTTCCAGATCAGATGACCTTGAATGGACAACCTCAATATTTCACATGTCCTTTTGAATATCAAAAACATAATAGATCTGATGACAGTCATATATGTTTTCTTTATAAACTGTAAATATCGGGTAGGGCTCAGCCTTTGTAGTTATGATTGACTTCTCATATCATACAAGTTTCAGATGTGTTTTTTTGACATTCTACTATTTAAGAAAAGTATATTTAAATCTGAGAGATTAGCTGAGCTGAGCTATAATCTCATAATAAAACATAAAACGTTCAAGGGAGCAGTGCTTTCCCAGAGAGTACAGTAGCTTGTGTGAGCAGAACACAGAAACCTCAGCAGCACTGAGGCCAAGTGTGATGTGGGATGAGGAATCATTTGACTCCAATGAAAAACATTTGCTGCCTGCTTTCTCTGTTCTAGATCACAAAACAGAACAAATGGATCTCTCTTGGTTACCTGATGTTCCTTCTACACTGTGCCTTCCTGATCTGGGCGAGCTATTCCCTAGCATGCAGCATGGGAGGAAAAGAACAACAGAACCACAGAGGGTTATTATTGTTGTTGAGACTCTAAGGTGACTTTGAACACAGAGAGCACAGAAGTAAGGCATGCCCTTAGCAATCATCACAAAGCATACTACTTCCAGGTGAAAAGGCTCAATGAATCAACTGTCTTGGATTCCGCCTAATATTCAATATGTTGCATATTGTAAATCACTAAATAGGTAGATCATTTTTTTTCCATTTCTCAGAGAAAGACATAATAGTTGTAAAGCTTCTAAAACAGTAGAGGTGATCAAGCAGAAAAAAGTTGGCATTATATTTTCTAGTCTGACTTTCATATGCCTAATGCAACTTAATTGCTTCTATGCAAATTTTCGAAGTACTCATCTGATGATCTTTGGTGTGGGCACTCATTATTGTGTGTGTGCAATTGTGTGTACTTGTTTGTAGAGGCCAGGAGATAGCCTCAGATATGACACCTCAGGCCCTGCCCACCTTCTATCTTTTGTAATCTAGGCACTTCTAGTTTTCCCTTTCTTGGTCATTCTCTAACTACATGTGAAAATCAGGAATCAGGTATTTAACTCTTCTCAATTCTTTATGCCTACATGTACCCCAGAAGCACTTACTTTTATCCACATTTCCTTGGTCACTGATATCAGTTTTCTTCTGTCCCATACCAGGTGGCTCTACTGATATGAGACAAAAACTCTTCACACCAAAGCCAGATTGGATTTTTAACTGAGTTGGGACTAAATTTTTCTGAACAATAAAGCAATATAGATGTTTAGGTAGTGAGATTTTACCCTGTAGAGAGTATTGGTACCATAAGTCAGATTTTTCTTTCCTTGTTAATTTTATCTGGATAGCTTTCCTTTCTTATTTAGACATCTAAATGTCTAAAGTCTTATGATTTCTTTGAGAAATTTCCTGTAAAAACAAAAACAGAACTCTGCCCCAACCCTTGTGACTTTTTCTTATGGCTTATAGTGATTGTCACATTGGTGGATGAGTTATCAAGAAGTTTCTCCTGTTTGAATCAAATTTTTATTAATTTTGATAGTATCCTTAACAAATATGGGAGTATTATGTTTACTTATGGTTGGTTCTATGTTTCCCACCTTTAGCTGTTCTTCAACTAATTCCTTTTGTATTGACAGCCTGGGTTCAACTCTAGGCCACTGTTCCACCCAGACATCCTGATTCAAGAGTCATGTCAAGGGAATGGGGCTAGGAGGCACAATTGTGGTTGATTTCCGGGTTATGGAGGCACTTAGAATTGGGGTGCAACTCCTGCATAGGATTGCAATTTGCCGAACCTGTTTTTTTCATAGGCCTAAAGGTTATCAAAGAAAACTCTATTGTCAGTAGTTAGGACAGCACCCATATTCTCCAGGATGTCTCTGCTCCAGCATTTTCTTGGTACTGTAGAAATGATAGGGTGAATGGCTCCCTTGTTTGCCTCCTGCTCCACTAATGGAAAGCCCAGGTCTAAATTTCCAGTCAGGGGAGCAGAGTGCCTCTGTTTCTGTTAATATGGTGATATCCTACCCATGTCCGTCAAGCCTCTAACAATTGGGCCCTCAAGATAGATGATCAGCATTGGGGAGTGTGAAAAAATGGGAAGACTTCCTCCAGTCTTTGAGACCTGAGACAAGGGAGCTGCGGTGACTGGGGTCACACCGCAGTCAAGGGAAATTTCTGCCATCACGGGCTGGTGGACATTCTGACACTCCACTACAAGGATATTGCAGCAAAGGTGTAGCCTCTTGCAGTGGGAGTGGGGGAGTGGAGCTTATGGGGAAACACCACTTGCAGTTTTAACTGTAGCCGTGCTTTCCTTAGCATGTATCCTGGGGCTTGAACTATCTGTCTCCTTATTTTGGGATATTGAGGAGAGCCAGACATGGAAGGTGTGGGGTGGAGAGGTGATGTGGGAGTGTTCTCCTGTATTTTGTATTACTCTTATTGGTTGAATAAAGAGCTGCCTGGCTTATAAGATGGGTCAGCCCTTAGGTGGGCAGAGTAGACAGAATGGAAGTTCTGGGAGGAGAAGAAAGGAAGTGAGCCAGTCGCCATGAGGCCCCCCGCCACAGGTGGAAGTACCTAGATCCGTCCAGTAAGTCACCCACCTCGTGGTGACATACAGACTTTTATAATGGGTTAATTTATGAGGTGAGAGCTAGCCGGGAAAAGGCTAGTGATAATAAGCCAGGCAGAGTTTAAATGAATACCGTCCTCACGTGATTATTTTGGGTGCAAGCAACCAGTGGCTGAGCGGGCCAGCACCTGGGGGTTTGGGAGCCAGGCGGCTGGGGAACACAACATGCACCTCTCCTCTCCACCTAATCACAACAGAGAGGTTACCCATTTTGTAGAGGTAGACAATAGTCAACAGGGATTGGAAATTGCACCAGACATTTTGTCTTGTGATTAGTGGTTCTTTAGGCCACATCCTTATGCCCACACGGGACAGTGTTCAGGAGGTTGGCATTGGTTCCAGCTGTTATGTGGAGATGCCAGACAAACTGAAAGAGAAATATAAAACATGCCTTCCTAACCGGTTGGGAAGACAAACATGACCTACAACACAAAAGAATGAAAGGGTAAGGGTCCAATGCTTACCTGCTGAAGGGACCTAGTGTCAGGGACAGTCTCGAAAAAAATACCTCTCACCAGGGTAGAGGCATGGGGACTTAGAAATATAGTAAAGAATATGAAGACACGAATGAAAATAATAAAATGGAGAAACATAGAATAGTATCAGGAGGGAATTCCAGTGAGTGCTGAAAGTTCACCTGCATTTAATTTCCAACTGCTTAAAATTCTCCTGACCCCAAAAGGTAGGAGTAAGACAAAAAGGTACATTAGCGTGATACAAGGAAATGAACATACCATTGAAGTTTGTGGGCTATATCCAAAGTTAAACAGCCTGTTGCTAGAACAAAACAAATTATTCTCAAATCCTACCCTAGACCAAAACGTTCTGTATGCAAACCACTCCCTGGGTGGAATCCAAAGTTATCTCTCCTTAAGAGAAAGAGAACTTAGTTGGATCCTTAGACTTCTGTTTGAGGTAGGAACTTATCTACTTCTTTATTCCTGGAGTACAAGGTCTGGCTATAGTCACACCTGTTGTCAATAACCTTGAGAGAGCAGAACTCTCTGCTTTAAATCTAGTTGGACCTTTGTTTGAAGTAGAAGCACAATAACCTTAAAGGAACTAGAGGTTAAGTGTGTATTTTTTATCTTATGTAGCTTTATTTTAACCTCTATTTTTTTTTTATTTTTTCTTTTAACTTTTGGCTTTTTGAGACAGGTTCTCTGTGTATCTTTGTCCTGGAATTCACTCTGTAGACTGGGCTGTCCTTGAATTCACAGAGATCCACCTGTCTCTGTCTCCCCAGCACAGGGATTAAAGGTGTGTGCTACCACACCTTGAACTCACAGAGAGTTGGCTCAGTGGTTAAGAGCACTGGCTGCTCTTCCAGAGGTCCTGAGTTCAATTACCAACAACCACATGGTGGCTCACAACCATCTGTAATGAGATCTACCACCCTCCTCTGGCATGTGTGAACACATGGAGGCAGTCTAGCCGTCAGAACAGGAGCCGGAAGCAAGAGAGAGCAAAGAGAGGGCTGCCACACTTTTTAAAATGAAACCACGCCCCAGTGGGCTGGTATCTTAAAAGCCATTGACTGAAGGAGAAGGAGCTCCAACAGCAGTTTTAAGTTCCAACTCTCTGACCTTTGGTCAACGTGGAAATAGGCTCACATTCTGGGGCCTCCATGACCTAAGTGCCTTCTTACTGAACATACACCATCTTGGGGACGCTGTTCAGAACCACGCGTGAGATGATTGGAACCTGTTTCTGGAAAAAAAAAACCCACCCAAATTATAGCCGCAACAAAAAAGGACTCTGACCAGGTAAGTTCAAAACCCATGCCAAAAGCCCCTGTTCTGGGTGTCAGATGTACCTGGCCCTTAATGCCTTCATTGGTAGGCCTTAACTTCCTACAGGCCACATATGAAGTCGTTTTATTCTGCTCAGGCTGTGGTAATGCCCTGGTTGACTTTGACACATAGAGGTTTATTTCTCACGACCATTGAAACTTTGAGATTGGGGATGGAGACCCTGGCAAAAAAGTTTTGGCAGGGTGCTTCATGCGCAGGAGACGGGCAGGGGTGCTTCCTGACTCGCAGGAGACTGTCTTTCCCTGGAAGCTCTATGGTGGAATGGCGGGGTGTTTCCCAAAGGTTTTAATATCATTCATGATGCTTCTACCCTCATGACCAAATGTCCTTCCCTAACCCCACCTGTACCTGAGGCAGCAGAAGCCTTCAACCTGTCCTGTCTACTACACAGTTTTGCTTCCTTCTTCCACCGAACCTTCAGTGTTGGCAGACATGACCTAGCTTAATTTGATACTTGATAATATTTCTGTAATGAGAGACCAAAGGGTAGAAGAGTGCTATGTTTTATAATGGGTTCAAATAGGCATCCAGACCCTGCTTAGCAGAGACCTGGTTAAGTTATTTAAAGAGGCTAAGCCCTAAAACCAATTCTCATTTATAAGATGGGGATAGTATTACTCTCTTCAGGTTTTATAGAAACATTGTATATACTGATTTATATAAACATATTAACCCAACAATAATATTGTAGTAATTGCCAAATAAATAGTACTTATTATTTCCATTGCTATAACTGCTATTCCTATTGCTGCTTTTCACACTACAACTACTGTCATTTAGTTTTTAGTTGCTACTATTTTGAAATTCTTTTTTTATTATTTTTATTGAGCTCTACATTTTTCTCTGCTCCTCTCCCTATCTCTCCCCTCCCCTTCAGCCCTCTCTCAAGGTTCCCATGCTCCCAATTACTCAGGAGATCTTGTCTTTTTCTACTTCCCATGTAGATTAGATCTATGTATGTCTCTTTTAAGGTCCTCATTGTTGTCTAGGTTCTCTGGGATTGTGATTTGTGGGCTGGTTTTCTTTGCTTTATGTTTAAAAACCACTTATGAGTGAATACATATGATAACTATCTTTTTGGGTCTGGGTTACCTCACTCAAAATGATGTTTTCTAGCTCCATCCATTTTCCTGCAAATAATCCTGTTTATGTATATAACATACACCACAGAGCATAGGCCATTTTAGCCTTTCAGGAAGAAATGATGAATTTTACCATATTTTTAAATTCCTAATTATATGTTAAAGGCAAGTTTGAAAAATTTATAAAATGTATTAGTACAAGGTAGCTCATATGTAAGTCATAATACAACTAATAATTCCCCTAGGTTTTTGAGACAAAAGGGAAATTTCAGGATTGTCATTAGCATTCGTATGGAGGCAAAAGATGCTTACCAAATTGCAGGCGTTCTCGGGAGTTCTTTGACATTAATGAAATTGTGAGCATGAACACGGTAAGTGAGCAGTGTTGAAAGGCTGTCAGCGCCGCTGAGAGAACCAAAAGCAGAATCTGCTTCCTTGCCATTCACTGCCTTGAACTGTTCAGAGCGTCTTCTAGAAGGACAACACTGTTTCCTGTATTTCTTTAGTCGCAAGCAGCAATCCTTGCACAGTGAGAAAGGAGGGGAATGAAAGAAGAGCTTTTTCTTATCTGATGGCCATTAGATACATACTACATGCAGACTGTTTCACTAAGCATTCAAACTAGGAATATTAGTGAGGCAGAGTTCCATCTCAGAAGGGCGGGGAGTGCAGGTGATGCTATGAGTGTCCAGACACAGCATCATTTTCCAGACATTGAACACATTGAGACTTCTTGAATAAAAAGCTTAGCCTGTGCCGAGATGCAGTAGTCTTTCCCTCAGAGACTTTATTTTCTTTTCTCTTATTACCTTTCTCCAGCTTTTAAAAATTCTAATCCCCAAATATCATGCATATATTTTTAATTAGTTGTCACATTGTTTAGAAATTTTGGTAGTTTCCAAATTAAAAGTATTTTTGAAAGTTTTAACTGTCTGAATTGTGGTTAAACTCCATATAAGGAAATTAGTAACACATCTTTTTTTTTGTTTGTTTGTTTTTCAAGACAGGTTTCTGCTATGTATCCCTAACTTACCTTGCCTGGAACTCACTATGTGCAGTGGGTTGGACTTGAACTCCCAGAGATCTTCCTCTAAATTGCTTGAGCACTAGAATTAAAGGCATATACTGCCTGCCATGCCTGACATGGCTGGTAATAAATTTCTAACCGCTGCTTATGAGCAGACTAGTTATCCAGATCTCATGGTCCCTGTTACTTGTTTGTATACTTGGTTCCTTGTCATTTTACTACCGTTTTGAATATTTTAGAAATTTGAATTTCAGCTCATAGATCATGAATCCAGAGAGAAACAAAAGCCAGAACAGATATTCAATGAAAATGTAACGATTCAAATGCAGGTGCTGGTAGATATCTCAGCACACATAAGTTAATCTTTTGGTATGTGCTAACCATGTTGAATTTCATCATTTTTCTTTTCTCTGTCCAAGGGTAATACAGGGACCAAAACTGGGACTTCTGCTTTTAAGAAGACCAAAACTTCAGGAGTTTCCTAGGACACAAATGGAGAGAGGAATTTTCTGAACTGTTATATTTCAGAGAAGAATGACGCTGAATAAGTAAAAGATGTTCATAGATAGTGGGTATGGATGGGTGCAACTAATGGTAGCTGAAAGAAGACTCTGGATTTAGGACAGATACTGTTTTTGCAATTGTCCCTCCACACTGTTTCACTCTGGATGTTCCTGCGGGAAGGGGCAAAGGAGGTGACAAGGAAGTGACGTTATTTTCCCCCGTGGATATATAGGACAAGAACTTAATGGGAGAGGAGGCCCTGCCCAGAAAAAGCAAGCAGGAAAACACTGACTGAGGAAGTAGAGCTGGGGTGTTCTCACCGCCCTTCCTGGAGCTTGGCTTCCTCAGGAAGAGCAGGCAGCATTTGCTGCTCAGCTCTGAGCAGGGCTCGTTGCACTCTCTCCTGAGGGGGTAGACAGGCCTAGCAGCCACTGGGAAATCCAAGGCAGTAGGAGTTGTGGGTTTTGTGGTGGTGTCAACCAACATTTCCATTCTACCATCTAACATTTGGCAGAAAATGTGATTCTCCCGTTGACCTAAGCACAAGAGTTTTCTCTGTACCTCTAAATTACAACAGAAGACATACAGGAGCCAGAATTCATGCAGAGTCCAGAAATATGAAATATGAAATTCATTTTCTTTAATGTAAACATAGGATAGAAAGAACAAATCTGAGTCAAGTGATAAGTTTTCAAACTGCCAATTGTCCATTTGTAACTTTCCAAACTCTTTCGGCATTTAGGACCCCAGCTGAGGTCACACAGATTTATTGGATGCTCAAAAAGAAAACCCAGTCAGACCATAATTTAGAACACACAGCAGAATGGGAAAAGATTTCTACCAACTACACATCTGATAGATGGTAAAAATAACTAACAATAATAAGAAACTAGATGCAGTAAGGAAATAATTAAAACATGGCTGCCTTGGTTAGGGTTACTATTGCTTTAATAAGACACCATGTCCAAAGCTCTGTGGTGTGGGGCAAAGATTTATTTGACTTAAGCTTCCATATTACTGTTCATCATTACAGAAAGTCAGGACAGAAACTCAAGCAGGGCAGGAATCTGGAGGTCAAAACACATCTTTCAGGATGTGGTTCTCTCTCATTCATTATGGATTCCAGGGATCAAGCTCAGGTCATCATGTTTACACAGAAAGGGCTTTTAGCTGCTGAGCTGTCGATCATGCCAGGCCCTCTTCTAGCTTTTTAAGTTATTACATTTAATACTAGCATATGACATGTGCATTCGCTCTAAACACACATAGCATTCCTCCTCCGCTGTTAGCATCTTAGTACTTGGAAGCTGCATCTTTTGCTTCCATTTCGATTGTTTGTTGGTCCTTGGCGAAGAGTTGGAGATCCGTGCTCACAATGACTTTTCTCTTGCTGACTTTCTGCTGTGTATTAGGAGAAAAACTCTGTGTGCTTTGTGTGAATCTGGATTCTGAAGTTCCGATTTAGCTGTTTGCATTCAATGATCTTAAGTTCAAGATAATGCTCTGGCATATTTAAATCAAATTTCTGATTATGAAAGCAACTTAGCCTGCCAGACAAGGAATCTTGCTACACAGAATATGCAAACTGTCTAAACGAGAAATCTCAAGCACATCCCAAACCTTGAGCCCCAGGGAGAGAGGTTCTGTGTAAAAGTTAATTTTAGCCAATACACTGAATGAGTGTTCTGCAAGTGACAGCAGGACCAACACACAGGGTACAGTAGCAGCCATGTGGCAGGTTGGGACCGCAGTGAGGCTGGCAGAGCCCCAGGGTGTGACTGGCAGGGGTTGCCTTGCAGCAGCTGGGAGCACCAGGAGGCAGCTGTGGTGAGCTTGTGGCTGGCAGAGAGATGGTCACGCTGCTGGCAGGGGGTACTGTGAAGCAGTAACCTGGATGGAGCTGCTGTCAGAAACCTTAACTAGACATCGACCCTATTCAGAGCTCTCTGACAAATCAAAGGTTGATACCACCATTCTAAAAATAGTCAGCTCGGCCACCCACATTGGCAAACAGACATGTTATGTCCGTGTGGAACGACCTTCTCTAAGAACTCTGAGACAGGCTTTTCTTTCCTTCTTTTTTTTTCTTTTTGAACCTTTTATTCGTCCATGGAAACTACAACCATAAACTGTACAAGGACAGTTTGTATCAGTACAGAGATGCCTGACGCGATCCCTGTAAGTGGCTAATTAAAAGTTAAGTCTTGACTAGCAAGAAGTTGGGGTTCTGCTAAGGAAGATTTAGGACAGCAATGCTCATAGGAAGTACTCATACTTTTGTTTTTATAGAAACAAAATTATTTCATTTAAAATTAAATACAGGTCATCATTACTGACAATTCACCTGTGTGCCTTACTTGTTTTAAAATTTGGAATAAAGCAAATGAAAAAGACAGCCAACCTGGGCTTCAAGGCTGTTGAATTAAATCAGTCTCGCTACACCATCAATATATACAGACATTCTTCACAAGTGTAGGCAGTTGATTTACAAGCCAAGATTATTACCAGTTGTAGTATGTGAAAGCTGAGGAGAGAGGTGACCAGGAGGGAAGGGTGATGACCCTGCTGTTTGGCGCAGGGTGGTGGAGAAAGAACACAGAATTAAATGAGAGAACTTAGCACAGGCTCCATGACTGAAAGCAAGAGAATCACTTGCCACTATTGTCTTGACACCTTATATCTAAAACGTTTTTTTTAATATTTACTTGTAGTAATGTGGTAAGAACTCTAGATTAGACAATGAGTTTTAAGAACATAGAAACATGATGGCAAGGAAGGCAGCAGCAATATTTTAAAAAGAATGTTCTCATCTCACAGCTCCATTTTCATCAATTTCCCCTATTTTTTCTACATATTTAATGTCACCTCAACACTGTCACTAAAACTTTTAGCTATCTATATTAGTTACTTTTCTTGTTCCTGAACCCAATATTGGAACAGAAACAAGAGGGGAGAGAGTTTCTTTTGGTTCATGGATGAGAGAAATTCCTTTCAACATGGTGGGGAAGGCAAGGTGATGTGGGCAGCTTGCTTTGAGGTAGCAATAAGGAAGAAAGGAGGATGCTAGTGTTCAACTTACTTTCTGCTTTTTATTTTGCCCAGGCCTCCAGCTGTAGGATGGTGCTACCATATTAGGGATGGATCTTCCCCTAACCATTACCTGTCTCTAGAAAGACCCTATACACACGCCAGAGGTTTGTCTCTTAACTGATGCAAAAGTCAATCAAAATGTCGATGACTATTAGCCATCACATAACCTCTGTTCTATAGTACCTTACTTCAGCAAGAAATAAGTGATAGTGTACTGACAAGCGTGTCATATTGCATGGTGGATTGGAAAACCTTGTGCAAGTGAGCGATCCTTTTGCACACCTGGCTGTGCTGACAAGTGGAGAAGGAATCTCACCTGCTTTTACTTCAATTTATTCCCCAAGATAATGGGGGTAGCCCAGTCCTCTACATTCTTAAAGCTGTTAAGCTTTGCAGTTATATTTTGCAAGTTATTGTGAGCGCCTCAACACTAGAGGCTTTATAAAATTAAATAGCCTGTGTTTCCTAATGCTCTTAACACCACCTCACAAATAATATATAGCTTGAAGCTTTTCCTGCTTTAAACTTAATCTAGCATTTTTATTAGTATGTCAGTTATAGCACTGAACATATACATTTACTTTGTTTATATATACCAGCTCTTTGGCTGTATACATGCTCAAAGGAGATTGCAGACAACATAGAATCATTTCTCAAGTATTCACAGAGAACAGTCATCTCAGCAGACGCTGTTTTATTTGATTCAATGTCCGAGAGTTCTTAGTAATGCTGATTACTGAATCATGCTTTCTTTTTAAAGCCATTTGTTCCATCCTAACTACTAGGATGGTAGCCTTCCAATATCACTCCCTTCTTTGAAGAAGAAAACTGCTCCTTGAAACTATGCTGTAATCATGAAAAAAGTCTTTTCTTAGCAAATTCAGGAATAAATAAGTTTTAAAATGTGTGATGAATTGTTTGGATTTGGATGATTTCATGGGTTTACTTATTGAACGTCACATGGATGAGCGGTTCCTATGTTGAGGATGAGGACAACAAAGAGTTCTGAGGTGGAAACCCAGCTCAGCTGCTCACAGCTGCATGCCCCTTTCTGTGTGTTCTGTATTTCATCTGATGAGCTTCTTCTTCTTCTTTTGTTTTTAATCCTATTCTGTAAAAGGTGGGAATAACTGAAGATCGAATGCAGGGGAATGTTGAGGGATCAATGATGTAATCATGGAAAGCCAGTCTCAGAAGCCTCCCTTCCAGGACAGACTGAGAAGAACTGTGGGAGCTGTGTTCTGTCTTTCACCCTGTTAGCATTCCCTTGTCACAGTACCTGGCTTTTCTCTCTAAGAAACCCAGTTCCCCCTTTTCAGTTGATGTGGACCATGCATTGTTATTCTTGGAAACAATAGTTTCTACAGAGGCAATTCCCTGAAAGATAAAGCAAAGGATATCAAGCAAATCAACAGAAATTGCTCTGGACCTAACAAATTTATTGAAAATAAAAAACTTAACCATAACAGAAGTTCTGCTTTTGCTCCTAAATAAATTTCCCAAAAATGCAGTTTACATCTCTTTTCTTAATTTCAATAGAAGCTTAAAAATGACTTACTCCGTGCTGTAAAATATAAACAGGCTTTCATGAATTGAATTACAAATTAATCACTGATTGCATTGTGATGCACAAGAAGTTTATGGAGACCCTGTTATTTCACAGGCACTGTGCTATATGCTGAGGACTGAGAGACATTCAGAAGCAGCTGTTCCCCTGTCCTTCCCATAATAGTAAGAAGCAAGTCAAGGAGAACAGGGAGGACACACTGGACTTATGGATACACACCAAAGGAACTTTCTCTACTTGGGGTTGGTCAAACATTGGCTCTAGAATAGGGACTAGAAAATTACCTGTAATAAGAAAGGCTGTCTATATATTGGGTAGACTTCTCCACTAATAATTACTTTTTCATTATAAAAGATGACCTTTTCTGTTCACTGGTGTTACTGATAGAAGATATTGGGAACTTTTTATATCTATGCTCTATACAGATTAATAACAACTTGGATTTGATAGCTAATGTCGCAAGCATTGCTTTCCATGATTTTTGTTTGAATCTATGAACTATAAATTCTAGTATGTTTTTCAGATACAGGAACAATGATGTGTAGAAAAATGAAGTAATATTTTAGTGTCACACAGGTAGAAAGGGAGTAAAGGAGCATCCAGCTCTTGAATCTGTAGTAATAGCAAACTTTTTACCCAGGGGATAGCATCTCCTAACAAGGTGAAGTGTCTCTATGAGACAGAGGTCAGCATTCACATTTATTTATCATTTAAAGTATGTCTTCTTGCCTTTAATGGTTTATAAGATTAAAACTCAAGAAACTCAAAAAAAAA
>JAQHUG010000019.1:11674351-11691431 GCA_028555095.1 Dicrostonyx torquatus | reverse complement strand
CCATCTTTGCTATTCCGAATATAGGTCTTCTGTTGGTGAGTCATGAATCTCATACTTGCTGCTTTAAAGCTTTGAACTCAGATTCCTTAGGTTCCTTTCTGCCCATAGTTGACTCTATGTTTGACTGTTTGCTAGCCAGGCTAACTAATACTATAAAAATAAATAGTATCATCATATTTGAAGTGTTTTATACCACAATGCACTTCTGCATGATAGTACATGGACTATATATTTTATAAACATGTATGTTGTAGGAAGAAGATTCACATTGTCACAGTGTAGCTATTATGATTCAGGAGTATGCTAAAATTTGTAGATTTATAATTACAAGTAAAAGCAAACCTAATCATGCAATAAACTTTTACAACAATGTTGGTTAACTCTTACTTATAACTATCCTTGGGTAAAACCAGAATGAATTTATACATCCAATATAAATATTCAGTAGCAGGAACAATAACAGACTTATCTACAATCTTGAGCCATGGAAGACGTTTGGCTCTGATACATACAGAAGAGTGGAGGAACATGTGTACTGAAAGAAACTCCAGCAGCCCAGTTACATTGGCATGCTTCTCCAGCTGCAGAAGACAGCCTTATATCACAGCATCTCACAATACAGCATTGGATATCACACCTAATATAAAGTCTTACTAATGAAATGTTCAAAGTATTAGTATTTATTATATTTGTAATTTGAAGCGATAATTGATTTTATTTATAATAAATTTTGCACATGTGTTGTTTCTGGTTCATTGTCCACTTTTGAACCTCACGTTAATTACTTAGACTCCATAGGATTCAGTTTCATTACCTGTATGACTAAGGCAACAATGGTCCCTACTTTTAAGATTTCCATGAGGACTGATTGAATCGATATGTGAAAAACACTTAAAATAGAGTCTTATGTGGAGTAAGTGAAATATTTTTGGGTGTTAGGTGTCATTACAATTTATTTCCTATTGAAATATTGTGAATTTGATAATAAATAATGTGATTGCCAAAGAGATAATAAAAGAAAAAAAGCACAATTTGCTCATTTCTTAAAAGTTTGTCAAAGAGAATATTGGTAACTTCACTGGTTATTATCTGAGGAAATTAGGCACAGCAAAAGAAAAATCAAATAAACATATAAAGGATGCTCAACGGGTTTGAAACACAGCTCCTTCCATTGTGTGTTCGGAAAATACTTATCAAGATCATCCTGAGAATCTGGCTAGTCAACAAATAGTGTGGACATTATTCTGCTAAAGAACTGAATATGATTTGAAATGCCAGAAATGTTCATAGAATTTTATTCGTAGGTAAAAATAGTTTTTTTCCACGTTTTTCCTTATTTCATATAGGACATTTAGCTTTGATGACATATCTTATTGTCTATATATAAATCTGAGGTTTCTATTGAAATTCGAAATCTGTTTTGCAATGTTAATTAAAATTCAAAGAAGTCAAGTGAATTATACGATTAACCTTTCACTGTTAGAATTCAAGGAATCATTCTTTAGGTCAAAGTGAATAATGAGATTTCTGGTCTCCTCCACATGTCCATTTGTACAGCTCCAGAAGCCAGGGAAGAGATTACTAAATCATCATCCACTTGGAAGTTTTTGCCAAAACGGAATACCAAGGGGTGCTTTAGGTGAGAACTGTTTTCAACTGGCAAGGCCGTATAGCAAATTTAGTGAAGCTTCTTGATTTAACTTATTTATTCATAATGTTACACAGAGGATCAAAAAAAGAGCTACAGAGAAGAGATGCAACAAAAGAAAACAGTTATATATATATACATATATATAACTGTTTTCTTTTGTTGATATCTTTTATATCTGTGTTTACACCTGCTTGTGATTGAAAATTGATATTAATGATAATTATCTGGTGAACTCTTAGGTCATTTTGAATTTTAAAGGAACAAAAAAGTGAAAAAATGCAAAGAAGACACAGTTGAGGTACAATTCTTTATTGATATCAATGTATTCCTGAAAATTAATAAATAACCTGGAAAAAATAAGAGAACAAAGAAAATTATATGCAAATCTAGGCTATTGCTATTAGTAAAACTCTCAAGAGGCCTGGAAAAATTGGTTGGAGATGTGAAAGGAGAGAGAAAGCTTAGGACCAACAAACCAGACCAGCCTCTTCTTTTTCCACGTCAGTTCGCGGCGTTTTATCAGAGATGCAGCTTAAATCTGCATCTCTGAGCGGAAAATAAGATTTTTCTTTTTTGGTCACTGGCAGATTTGAGAAAATCTATCAGTGCTTCTGAGATAAAAGTTGAAGTACCTGATGTCTGTGGATGAAAACTTTCAGGGAAAGATGTATATACAGGCCATAGTAGGCAAATGCTGCTGTCCTGCCATATTAACTACTGCCTGTAGCAGAGTGATGGTTGAAGTTAATATTTTCCTGTTGATTTACATGGGGACAAATGCCATTGCTGGAATGCACTGAGAAGATATCTCCAAGAGTCCTGGTAGGAAACTGAGAGACCTGGAGATATAGAAGACTGAACTTCTCATAAAGAACGTTCGGATTAAGAAAAACTGCTATGTGGACAAGGCTTATTTTAACAGGATAGATTTTTTACTATGAGAATTTACTTTGTATTTAGACTGAATTCTTTGGAAAGGGTAGAGAAGACATCAATTTAGACACTGGTCAGTCTGAGCAGTAGGATTTTACTTTCAAAGCAGAAAGGAAAGAGCTTCAGAAAAAGAGAAATTCCTTAATTTAATTAAAAACAAAGGCTATTGGGCCTGGGAAGATGGGCCAGTCAGTAAAGTACTTGCTGCATGATTATGAAAAGAAGAGTTCTTGGTCCATCAGGAGCCAGAAGACAGAAGCATCCATGAGCCTGCTTCCTGGGACAGAAAGTAGAATGTTAACAGGTAACTGGAGAAATAGGACTTTGCTATTCCTGTTGGGTTCTGTTGTTTTGTTAAGAAAACAAGCCTTCAGTCAGAGAAAGTAAAGTACTCATTTCCAAGTTTGAATTAACCTTCAAGCAAAGTGATTTGATATTCCAAATGACTCAACCAAATTAATTATTTCCTATTTCAACAGGGCTGTGGAATGGATACTTGCATGTCTGCCCATAATACACTTTGCAGACTTCTGTGCAGCACAGGAATGATATTGGGAGCAGGAAGCTGCAGTCTGTTTCCTTACTGAGCACACAGGAGTTTGGTGTGCCCACCACTGCACTTGAAAGAATTTAAGGAAACCATCTAAGAAAGAGAAGTTTTACACGCTTTGGTTGGCTGTGTTCCATGATTCTCCTGAGTTTCTGAGCAAAACTTATGAGAATTGTAGTGTTAGGGGAGACGGACTGTGGAGAAAATAGAATGGAAGAAGTGGCTTTGAGGGCCTGAATGGAGATTCAGATCAAAACATAAATGCTCTGCTACTTAAGGCAAGACATTATTTATGAAGAAAGACCTTATAACTTTTTTTTAATGTGGAAAATGTGCTGTAGGGTAAGTCACTAGACCTGTTAATCCATGACCGCAGGAGAGCTATTGAGTCATCAGTCCCAAGAGCAGAGGGAAGATAGATGATGGAGAGTGTTTCCACCCATTATTCTCTTCTTATTCGTTTCTTTCTCCTCCTTTCTGCTTATTTTCTTCCCTTGCTTTTTCTTTCTATTCGTACTATTCATCCTTCTCCACTTTCTTACCTTTAAAATTACTGAAGAGTTTTATAGTAATTTATTTGATTTTCTTGAAGATATTGACAATAATGTCTGAAAACCTCCTGATAGAAAAGACAGTAGATCGAATATAGGTGTGTACATGGTAAAATTGTTTAGCAGATTATAAAGGGGTTACTAAGTGATTACAAAAGTTGACAATTTAATATGTTAATATATCTTAAGTGAAGTCTTGGAATCTACTCTCTTCATAGAAATACTGACATTTTAAATTAATATCTTTCACTGAATAAAGCATGCTGATCAAATTTTTATTTTACATGAAGCTATGGGAAAAACATATTTTTATAATTCTTTTTAAGAAGTGTCTCAGCAAGCTGAAATGTGGATATAGACTGGTCAGAAGCATAAGGGCACATGGGCTAAGTCTTCCACTGAGAATGACAAAGATGCTTTGGCCATGCTTATGGAAAATTTATTCAAGTTCACAAGTTAGGAGAAGGACCTTATGGGCAAATGAAGGTCATTCTCCTAGTCACACTATTGAAGCCAACCACAGAGATTGCCCATGCCAAAAGAGCTATCAGGTACCTGCACCAGCTGGAGGAGCAGATGAGAGTGAAGGCACGCTGCACTGCCTGCAATTATGTCAACGTGTACAGCCATGAGTGATGCTCCCACCTTGACCTTGTTCCTCCCACATCCTCGCACAAATGAGAGAGGAAAGTGGGGACAGGTGGGAAAGACTTGCAGGAATGGAGAAACGTTAGAAAGGGTCTCATAAGCATTAACTCAGACATCCATGCACTCATTGAATAAACTAATCCACCTAAAGTGTGACCTTTTGTTTATATGCTTATTTTAAAACCAGATCTTTCCAAGTAGCTCAAGGCTGGCCTCAAACTTGTGAGCCTCTTGATTATGTTTCACAGATGCCTACCACCATGTCTAGTTTCAAGTATGGTTGTTATCTATAAGTAATTATAAGTGAAAATATTAAGTAATCACTGCCAAATAGGACCAGGGTTTCACAAGAAACTTTGATTTTCTTAAATATAATTCTCCTTCTTTCTCTTAATTGATACTATCACTGTCCATGCAATTTTATTTTGCTAGTAAAATACTTTAAACATGGCATGAGGTTTGGTGATTGCTTAGCAAATGACATTTTTATTAATAAATAGAGCTGTGGTTTCATAATACAACCCCTAGACTACATGTGGTGAATTATATTCAGTTTAATGAAAATTAATAAACTACATTACTCAGAATAAATTGGCTAAGTCGGAATATAATTCTTGCCTCCACAATAAGCATGAGAGCACTTTTTCTGAATGGCTCTACAGCTACAGAAGTACAAAGTAGTTGTAGAAAGTAAGTTCTGTGGCTGCTGAGAGACTGACGGACTCTGTAGTTTAGAAAGAATAAGGTGTGAAACTGCTTAGGTTTAAATCTAGACAGTGGAGTTTGCCAGTGTAAAACTAAAGGAACGGGTTGTTAGAAAGAACAAATATGATGAAATGTGGACCAAATGTATAGGAGATATAATGATGGTAGAGCCCAAACTATATAGGATTAGGGACCAACTGGGATGAGGAGTTTTGGAGTAACATAGAGTAAGGTGTGGCACTATGATGGTGTGAACAGAAAAAAAGTAAGTTATTTATACATATTCTTTACTTTATGGTGGCTGTATATCACTGTGAAGTGATATTTGTTAGTAAATACAGATGTACAAATATTGTTCTCAAGTAATTTCCAATTTAGCACATGCAGAGAGATATATTCCATATGGCTGTGTCATGAAAGATGTAGATGTTTATGTATAAAGTAGATATAAAAGACAGAAGAATCAAGAAACAGAGCCAAACAAAGGAGATAGCTGATCAATTTGAAGATGACTGCATTTCTTTCAAAATGATTGGGGACGGGTATGTCAGGTAGGGACATTTTGGCTTTTAGCACGAAAGATAGAGAATTATGAAATAATTGGACAAATAAAAAATGCCAGAAATTTAGTAGCATTGATCTATGAGAGAAAATACTCAGAGAGATGGAAGTTGTAAGAATATAGAGGTTCAGGGCATGGAGAATATTAAAGGCACTAGTATTCTCTACTACATAAAGTAAATGGAATTAATACAATACTTTGAATTATGAAATTGAGGAAATTGCTAAAGATTTGAAGACTGAGTAAACAAAAGGCAAATCCGGTACACAGAGACATTTTGAGTCTAGCTCTGTGATCCCAGAAGGAGACAACAAGTTTTTGAAAGCAAAATCAGTAGAGGTAATAGTGTGAGAAATTTAAAATTAATAGATTTCCAACCCCTTCCGGTTTTAGAATCAGACCACGAAAGATGAATCTAGGCTGCATCTCAGGTTTTTGCTGAAAGTGTTTACTGAACAAAATTACACAGGGCGATGAGATACATTTCCTAAGGGAAAATGAGATCAGTTTTATACATGTGACCTAAGCCACCTGTGGTCACCACGTCAATTTCTTGTAGCCGGTTCAGGATGCAGTTCTGAACCTCACACAGCTGTGACTGGTGTAGATCTCAACATGGAGGTAAGCAGATACATAGTGGGAATGCCAACTGAAATGTACAATGAATAATAGTATTTTGTTCTAATGAGAAAGAGAAATGAATAACATTTAAAGTTCTATCAACATGTATAGGTTTCTAGAGGACACAGAGACAGTAAAATGTCTATGAAGAGTGTTGGGAGAATTAGAAGAAAAGTACACATTGTGTAAGTAATTAACATATGTAAGGGTTTCCAGAAAGAGGGAGAATATAAAAGAATCAATAATGGCAGAGAAATAAAAACATGTCAAGGATTTGAATTTTGCAGGAAAATAGATGGAGCTAGAAAACATCATTTTGAGTGAGGTAACCTAGACACAGAAAGTCACGTATCATATGTACTCACTCATGAGTGGTTTTTAAACATAAAGCAAAAAAATGAAACAAAACAAAACAAACAAAAAAACCAACAAAACAAAAAAACAGCCCACAAGTTACAGTCTCAGAGAACTTAGACAACAATGAGGACACTAAGAGAGAGACATACATAGATCTAATCTACATGGGAAATAGAAAAAGACAAGATCTCGTGAGTAAATTGGGAGTATGGAGACCTTAGGGAGGGGTCGAAGGGGAGGGGAGAGGCAGGGAGGGGAGCGGAGAAAAATGTAGAGTTCATTAAAAATCAATAAAAATGTTTTATCCATGCAAAAAAAAAAAAAGCTGTAAAAGTGCCTTGGTTGACTGAACTGCACCAGTGGAGTCACACTGAAATGAAAATAGCAAAGTGAAAACTCATAAGTTGTACCCAGATAACATAGTTTACTATGTACAGGACTGCTTTTGTTTACTTGTGGCATTTCTTTACTGGATAACAAAATGAAGCCAGGCATGTATAATGAGGTGCAGGGGCAGAAGACATAGCTTTCTCACAACCGTTGACACAAGGGATGAAGAACTGTAACTACACAGCCACGACGGGAATCCAGTGTATCCTGACTCCTCCACTCGAATACACTGGAAGCCCTGCGCATACGAGTTGGAAGAAGTCAGTTCATCCCTTTCTGCACATGTGGTTTGTTTTCTTGCCAAATTTGATCATTTTCACCTCTGCATCTATAGACTTTCTGTATGCTTTCAGTAAGATCTCAAAAACAACCCAGATCCTAAAATTCTCTCTAGTCAAAGCTCACTCAAAGTTCAAAAGTTCTTGAATTATTTATTTGAGCATGAAATAACCACATTGTTATTTGTTCATTGGGCCATCTTCATTGTCTCCATTCCAAATATGGCTACTAACATTAATTACAAGAAAGTGGCATACTCATTAGAAGTGGATATGTAAGCCTAGATATTGTCTTAGCCAGTACATTCCCAGTGTGGCTAATAAGCCGAGTTGGTACTCAGTAAGTAGTAACAATTACTAAATGAATGTTGGGTTATAGGAATTATTGCATAACTATTCCCTTTCTTATGCATAATCTCATCCATCATACTTTCTTTTCCCCATTCTTGTCCTTGGTAGAGCTCCAGTTGTCCTACCACTTGACAGTTTATCAGACATGCAGATTCTCAGACTTACTGGATCAGAGTCTATATTTTAATAAGAACCTAATGTAATTGCAGACTTAAAAATTCTCTAACCAGCATCCAGACAAGTTTACAAAACACAAATATAAAAATCTCATTTACCTTAGCTTTCAACAAATTCTGGTGATTTTCATTACTCAAGAAGATAAATCTTTACCTCCGTCTAGTATTATTTCTTACACTGCTCTGATCTTTCCTACCTCATGCCCTTTGAAGCCATAGGAGGCAGCCATTCCTGGATTTCTCAGACACCCAGAAAAGTCTTTCTACCCCTACCACAGAGCTTCTGCTCTGCTATTTCTTCTAACCTTTTTTTTTCTGTCTAGTACCTGTCACCTAGATAATTCTCATTTATCTTTAAAATCAATGACCAGTAGATTAATCAAATGTTTGCTTTATATTAGTCTTGGAACATCATAATTCTTTTCTCTTTTATATTTATCATAACCTAATTTATTATTATTTGGGGTTCCACTTAGTTAATGGTAATCTTAGACACTTTATGAGATCTGAATGATTATCTACATTTCTCACCATAGCTCCATGGCCAACCACAGAGTTTATTATGATAATGGTTATTGAAGGAATAATAAAGGCATCAAAGAAAGAATGAGCCTGTTTTTTATACTGACATTTTGAAGATGTCAAGTTTTGGAGAGAAGAAAAATGTAAGATGAGAGACATGTTCTAGAATACTCAGTTGGTATGTGACAGTGGTCAGGAGTATGTTAGATATACATACTTTAAGACAACCTGGTACTGAACTAGAAACTCCTTTCCTAATGATTACTTTTCACAGTGCTAGAAGGTGCCATACACCCTGGTGGGGAGGAAGAGTTGAGGTATTACCCAGTCATGAAACCTGCAAGATATAAAAACACTGGCCTGCTGGGCTATACCCACTGGTGAAATCATGGAATGAATGTTTAGTGGGATAACAAATAAGGTTCTGATTGGATTTAAGGACCACTCCACAGGACAGAATCCAGACCTATACTGTAAACATGCTCAAAAACACATGGCTAGACAGGTTATAGGCCTAGGAAGAAAACTAGATAAACTATTATTTTGCTAAATGGACTAGTATAAAACTGCCTTCTAATACATAATCCTCTACCCATAGATTAGTGCAGCTCTCAATCATCATCAGGAAAGATCCTTAGTTGATTGGTGACTGATAACAGAGACTTGTAACTAATCAAAGTACAGAGCAACTGTCCCATGCTCAGCCCTAAATGTGACAACTCTATTACAGTCCTCCACACAGGCTCAGGGAAATTTGGAAAGAGAAAGAATGAGAAAGACTGTGAGAGCAAGAGGTTGTGGAGGACTGCTGCATATCTCTGGACACGAACAGGGCTGTTGCTCACTAAATCATAGCCTCTATATTTGCCTCCCCACAGCCAGTGCTAGATCAAGTCACTCAAAAGTCTGGCATGGTTGAGAGTGGTTTATGAAGCCATTGGTAGTTGAAGACTCCAGGGGTAGGAAGACTCAGTTTTTGTTTTTCAGGAATATGATCCTTGGTAGGTTGTTCTTCCTCCAGTGGACTGTTCTACACCTGTGCACACACAGATATCACACTTAGTGTAGGTGGGGTTTTCCTGTCCTGCAGCTGCTTTCAAAGGATCACTCAGAGGCTTAATATTAATTACAAAGTCTAGGCTGATGGCTCAGGCTTATTACCAGCTAACTCTTACACTTAAAATTAACCCATATCGTTATCTACCCTCTGCTGCATGGTTCATGGATTGTTACCTCATTTTCTACACATCCTGTTTCCCCTACTTCCGCTGGCACCTCTCATGATCCACCCTTCTGTTTCCTGACTCTGCCTTCAACCCAGTATCCTTAGTTTGGTCACCCTGCTTTACTCCTTGCGTGGCTACAGAACAATCAGTGTTTTATTAAACCAATTTGAGGGACAAATCCTTATATTGTACAAGAGTACAAGTAAATTAAACTTGGTAACTTAGACACACACACACTCAGAGATACATAGATAGATAGATAGAGAGAGAGAGGACATGAAACTGGGAAGAAACAGAGGAAGTTAGGAGAAGTGGGTTTCATATGATCAAAATATTATAATCATGTATGAAATTTTCAGAGAATAAATACAGATATTTTTAAATAGTAAGTCATAAGGTGAAAGAAAGTGGCTTGTTGAAACTATAAATGTAAGCAGAAAGTTCAAAACAAAGCAAACAAATCCTTACAGTAAGTAAGTGGTTTCAGTGTCTTCAAACCTCACACCGTGTGTTGTCCTTGAGTTAATTAGAACAGCAGAAACAAGATGCAGTAGAAATGTTCAGTTCTCAGTCATTCTGTGAGGCAGGCGGTAGCACTCAGTTCTTTATACACACAAATGAAATATGAATTTAAAAGAACAAAATGTCCTCAAGTGACACAGCAGATGGAGATTCAAGTTTATAGAAATCCAAGGCAAAGTTTGTTGACTACTTACTTTATTTTTGTTTCCTATGAACTTTTCTAAATAACAAAATTTGCTTTTATAAGATTGTTTTACTGCTCAATGTATTATTAATTCTTTGGGGCAAAGAAAAATATTTCTGTTAATGAAAAAAGTCTATAAGATACTTTTATTACAAATTTTGATTACTGTATTTTTTTGAAAAATAAAAATTAAAGTAGAATGAGAAAATCAATTTAACTAAAAAAATCTACATTTATATCAGTATTATTCTTACAAGGAAAAAAATTATCATGAGGTCTTATGTATTGGGTTTGCTTTATTTTTTTTAGGAAAATGACTATGGTTTGTGGTATTTAATAAAAGAGAAAAAGTTCAAATTTCAGGTAAAATAAGGAAGACAGACCAAAGTCTTCATATGAACATGTACTCAAGTTCACAACAGCTGACATTAAATCTAATCTCTAGTGTGATTTGATGCACATGCCATGTTTATGTACACTTAATTATTTATGGCAGACAGAACAGAATAATAGCATAGATTCCCAGGGCAGAGCCGAAGTTAGTAAAAAAAAAATACTCATAAACACTCAAAACAAGAGAAAAATAAGGCCTACAGGAACTATCATGATACTGGAACCTATTGTTTTTTTATTAAAAAGGTAATGCTTGTTATTTTTTTAAGATGAAAATCCTGATTGTAGAGGCTGTTTTGTTTGTTTGTTTGTTTGTTTTCTTACTGAGCGAGGCTTGATGGTGTTATGTTATAAACTGAGCTGAAAGGTCCATAAAGCTTGACAGAGAATTACCTGCTGCAGCAGCTGCTGTGGCCTCAAGAGAGTTCTGATGTGCTTAGGCTCAATATTCTTTCCCCTTTCAGTGTTGGCGTGGTTTCCCAGATGATGAAGTAAATGAGGGTGTGGCTCTCTCTCTCTCTTTCTTTTCTTTCTTCCTTTCTCTCTGAATCATAATATATGCTATGCAGGGCCGTTTTTCGCTCACCTTGTCTTCAATTACATCCATCTGTGATTCACAGGCATCTTACTCTTACCTAGGGAACCATCTGGATCCGAGCAGTAATATAGCTTTGCTGACAGATGCCACAAAGCCAGCTTTATTTTGGGGGGACTGCCTAGATTTTTCTACATAGTTTGGGGCAGGCAGACCACAATCTCAAAATGATCCCTAACAAGATTCTGTCTCTCCCTGCCACTCTAGGCTCCAGAACAATATCTGTTTCATGACACAGCATGACATGTCATTTTCAGCAGAGGTCCATGTTAAGACATTTGAAATCAAGAAGTATTAAGACACATAAGTCTGACTTACAGACTGGAAACGTTTTCAGGATACCTTATCTGTGTCTGCTGTGTCGGGGGTGTGTGTGTGTGTGTGTGTGTGTGTGTGTGTGTGTGCACGCACTCGCACGGTGTCTCTGTGTGTCTGTGTTTGTGTGTATGTGTCTGTGCATGTACTTGTATGTGCAGTGTCTTCGTCTGTATGTGCATGTGTGTGCGATTTCTCTGTAGTCTCTCCTTATATTTTTGTGCGTGTGTAGTGTCTGCTTATATGTGTATGTTCTCTCTCTCTGCATGTGTGTTGTTTCTCTCTCTGTTTATGTGTTTATGTTTTTGTATATTTGTGTGTGTAGTGTCTGCATATGTGTGTGATTTCTCTGTAGTATTTGCTTATATTTGTGTATATGTTTGTGAGTTGAGTATGGTATCTCTTTATGTGTGTGTGCATGTGGAGTCTGCTTGAATGTATATGGGGTCTCTCCCTCCTTTCTCTCTTTCTCTGTGTGTCTCCAGTGTCTGCTCGTGTGTGCATGTGCATAACATGGAAAATTGTGTGAGTGGCGAGTCTCTTGAAAGGTCAGAATAGCATTCACTCCAGTTAAGAGTAAAGGAGCAAGAAAATTGAAGAAGGTATTTCTCCCAAGTGTCATTATTTGTTCCCAATTAATAAATACTGGGGTATGAACTTGGTCATGTGACTTCAGACGACCACAGTATGGAGATTTGCTGAAATAATCGCACAGCTTGCAAGCTTCATCAGCCCTTGAGATCTTTCCCCCTTTACGAGCACTTTTATAGAACACTTTAAGATACCACTGTGTAACCTTCACTGACTAAACATCTACCCAGCAGCTTATGATTAAAATCTCAAACATATATAAAAAGACCCTTGCTGGAGAGTCCGTCTATTGGCTGGTATTTCAATCTTCACAATGTAGTTTTATTTTTTAATCACCGCTTGCATTATGAGGTAGAGGCTGTATGAGCACAGCACAAGCTAGTGGTGTTTGAACTAAGTGAGTACTGCAAATGGCGTATCTTCCTGCAACTATTAAAGGCGTCTCAGCAAAATTTCAGTAATGGTTATTACAGATTCACCCATATTCTAAATTACACACTTGATCAAAACTATATGCTAAAGGCAATCTACAAATATAAACTTGATTGCTGTTTTTGTATGAACATTTAGACAGAGCCTGCCCCCTAGAGAAGCACTTTCTCCAGTAAAGCCACACCTACTCCAAAAAGGCCATATCTCCTAACAGTGCCATTCCTTGTGAACCCATGGGGATCATTTTTATTCAAACCTTCAGAAGAAGGAGCAGATTTTAAGGGGTTGGAAAGTGTTTTCTTTATCATAAATACAGAAGAACTAATAATCAGCTGCTATGAGTTCTCTGTATTTTGAGGTTATTAAGAGCTGTATGAACAACATGTAAACCAAATTAAGGAGAAGAGATTGAGAAAATCTCTGTGGTTAGAATTGCTTGTTGTTTTTTTGTTTATGTTTTTCTTTATTCTTCATTTTTTGGGAGAATTTCATGTGAGTATAATTTCTACCTCTGTTCTTCTTCTTCAACTCTTCTTGTATTACTCTTGCAATATATATTCAATTGTTTTAAGGAGGCCGCTTGTTTGTTTCCCAGCTTCTGTTTCCTGGCTGCTCAGCACTCTGACCTGAAATGATCACACAGAAACTCTATTTAAATCTTATTTAAATCACTGCATCTAGAATTAACCCATCACTATTATTTTATATTTTACCATGATGTGCCTACCAGTAAAGTTTCAGCACATCTGTCTCTGGTGGTGGCTCAATGGCTTTTTCTTCTAGTAGGCTGAGAATTATTATAAGTAGGCACTGTGAAGACAGATTTTTCTCTGTCCTTTTCTTGTAAAGCTACAGTGAAGAAACAATCTTTTAAATCAATAACTGTAAGAGGCTATTCTTTTGGTAATAGAGAAGGCAGAGGATTTCCAGATTGTAAAGGGTCCATAGGTTGAATTACCTTGTTGATTGCTCTTAGATCTGTAATCATTCTCCATTTACCAGATTTCTTTTTAACAACAAATACAGGAGAATTCCAAGAGCTGGTTTATTCTTTAATATGGTAAGCATCTAGTTGCTCCTGTACCAGCTGTTCTAAAGCCTGCAGTTTGTCTTCTATTAACAGCCACTGTTTAACCCATATTGGTTTCTCAGTTAACCATTTTAAAGGTAGAGCAATTAGTACCTCTAAGGTTTGCTAGTTACTTTGTGTTGCCAGGAGCAATTGTGTCTCACATAAACAGAACCCTAAGTTATTTAAATACCATATTCTACAGCTCTTGAAGTGGTTGACGATTACCTGGCTATGCAGAATACAATCTCTGTGTATCTAAAGAATCTGATTAGTCTACTATAAGTATGACATACATGGATGACTATTGACCTATAATACTTAATACCTAATAACTTAATGACTAAGGCTTCATATTAGAATATTAAACAATCTTTAAACAACTGTGCAAGAAATAAGGAAAATGACCTCAAAATGTAAACAATGTTTAAGTATCTTGATCAGAGGTAGAAAAGTATATTGCAATATGATAAATATATCTTAAAATTGTATTGATATACAAAATGTCTTAAGCAGAGGTAGAAGCATGCATGCATACAATATGACAAAATAACTTTGCCTAGGTATTCAAGTATTGTAGATGAAAAGAATATATATAATTATATTTAATTATATTAAATATAATTAATCTTGTATCAATATACAAGAATCTTTACTAATGTAAATTGCCTATAAATAATAGCTCACAAGTATTCATTCTATTATTCACTATTATTATTATAGTGTGAGTAAGTTCACACTAATCTATAATCTCATCTAATTCTTATTTTTGTATTCCTCTTAAAATGCTTCTCAAATTACATATGAATATATATATATACATATATATGTATATATATATATTTATATACTTCCAATCTTCTGATTCCATGTAGTATTGCCCATATATATGTTTTTAGACAAACACATATATGCACATATGTATGTGTGTGTGTTTAAGGCTGGCCACTTCAAATTATAACCTATCAGGGGTGTTATCCCTAGAGAAGACTCATTCTCCTTTTTCTAGAGACCATTAAGTGCCAATAGTGTTTTATCCATAGTTTGTGTCTTGTGATATTTCATCCATTTACAATGGAATGTCAGTTGATGTGATCATCATACTAGTCTTATTTAGGCATCCATATTGTTAAGGTTTCATGTGTGTAAGCCCCTGTTATATAAAGCAAACAGGACTTCCTGGTCCTCTGGCTCTTAAAACCTTTCCATTCCTTCCCTAAGTTTTGTGTGTTTCTAATTTTTCTTTAAAACATTAATGCTTACTTTCAATTTTAAAATATGGTTTATTTGACATAGAATTACATCAATTTCTTTCTCCCATTTCTCCTTCTAGCCGTTCCCAGCTCCTCTACCTCAACTCCACCCATATTTAACCTATAATCAAACTTATTACCACTTTTAAAAAATATTTATAATTGCATTAGAGATCCAAACAAGTAGGTTGTTATACTTTTGTTCTTGGCTGCAGAATTTTCTACCTCTTAGCAAAGGGTAGGTAAAACTACTTGAAAAATCTGACAGAACAAGTTTAAGCTGACCCCAGATGTTAGGAATGCTAGAGCCATGAGTTATCTACCAAGGAGAGGTGCATATAGAGAGACATAAATACTATAGGCAGTAAAGATGAAGTTATGGAACCATTTAAGCCCTTTGACACTAGACACAGAGCTACAGAATTTTGAGACTGCCCTTCTGAGTTCTAGTCTTGTTTTGGTCCAGTATTTTCAAACTATGTCCCCATTCGTCTCTTTTGGAATGGTAATAAATAATCTTAGTCATTGAATGTTGGGAACATGTAGCGTGTTTTTCTATTTTGATTTTGTAGCAGTTTATAATTAAGAGATTGCTTTTAGTCTCAGAAGAGACTTTGGACTTTTAAACAGCAGGGAGCCTGTGAAAGACTATGGGGACTTCAAAGCTGGTTGAAATGTGTTTTGCATTATGATATGGCCAGATCTTATGGGGGCCAGGAAGTAGAATGTCTTGGTTTAAAAGATCCCCATAAGGTCCTCTATTTAGACGTTTGGTTCCTAGTTGGTGGTGCCCCTTTGGAAAATTTTAGGAGGTTGCATGTTGTCAGAGGAAATCTGATACTGGTGATATGCCTTAAGAGGTTTCAAGTTTCGTTTTCTCTACTTTGGGTTGCAGTTCAAGATGTGACCTCTTATTATCTTGATCCTACAGCCATGCCTAATGCTTACTGCCATGTTATCCCTTGCCATTATATAGTCTAATCCTTTGGAGCTATTAAGTCCATATAAATTCTCCTGTAAGTTGTCTAGGCCATGACATTTTATCTCAGCAATGGAAAAGTTACTGACATAAATGTTAATCTCTAAATTTTGTTCTAGTCTCTAGAAATGATGCGTTTTGCTGCTTCATAGAATGATGAGGACGGCACTAATATATTCACAAAGGCCTTAATAGTTTATACTTAGACATGTGTGGCAAAATCCTGTATGAATGCTTCAGCGTTTAGATGTAATTAAATAAGTTTGAATTTGAACAAGTGGACAAAGCATAGCATGTTTTCTGAGTCAATGTTCAACACTGTGCGAAGCAGTTTGTTTTTCCTCTTGAACAAAAGAAATGAGTACCAGATAAACCCATAGCTTCTAGAAATAAATAGAATAGCATCATCAATTTAGTGACGTGAGCCTAAATGTTAGCTGGGGTTATCTAGATTTAAAGTTGTGATTAAAGACAATGAACTCATCATCTTTCATTTCGCTTTCAATTTTGCCAGTTTCCTTTTGTTTAAGTGTCCTCAAATCTTGATTAGTTTTCAGAACAAAGAAACTGAAAAATATCTGAGAAATCGGCAGCCGCAGCACAAAGAAAGCATGGCAGAACCTTAGGGGTTGATCGCAGGATGAATGCCTTTTAATATCCTAACTTCCTAAAAGGTATTTCCTGCCAAAATATAGACAATAGATAGTTTTCATTAAGGTGTATTGTATTCTTTCAGTTAGTAAAAGGACAGCTCTATTTTCTTTAGCAATCAGTGAGACTACAGAAGTATGTGAAATCCAACAAAAAATTTATACAATATAGTATGTTGGATTTCACATTTAAAGTAGCTGGGATTTGAAATGATAATATAGAGTTGAGATGGCATTAAGATTTTAAAATAAATTGGCAGAAAATTTTAAGAAAAGCCAGTACTTTAGTGAAAAAGTTTGATGGCAGAGTCAGCATCTTTCAGTCTTCCCTGACAATGTGCAGCTTTAATGCTTAGGCTGCTAAGTAGGGAGTCAATGAATGCTTCCCTGCTCGGATCTCTTATCTCCTCTCTCATACCACGTTTTCCCTTTCTCATCTTCTCTTCACACCTACATTTGCCTATATTTTCTTTTTTTAATTTTTCCTATGAGTAGTTTTTCAATTGCATTTAAAAATGCCAAACAATCTTTTCTCATTTTACATACCAATCGGTCTCTCTCCCTTCATTCCTCCAG
>JAQHUG010000019.1:11662291-11672953 GCA_028555095.1 Dicrostonyx torquatus | reverse complement strand
CTCTGTTGAAGAGGATGACCTTCCCCAAAAAGAGGAGGACCGATCTTAGGTCAAGGGTATATGAGTAGCTGTGCTCCCCTGCTAGAACCTCCAAACACGCTCTCAAGGTCCTTTCAGTTCTTTGTTGAGTGGTTATGTGTATGTTTTTTGCGAGAGACAGAGGCATATATATACATACATACAGAGAGAGAGAGAATCTTTACTGTACTTTGATTACAGAAATTAAAATAACTAAACCACTGACTGCTTCATCAATTGACAGCATATAATAATAAATAAGCATACTCTGAGCAAACTTTAAGAACAGTAGCATAATTATCCCACACTTATTGACATCCAGAAAAAAACCAAGAGTTTGCTCAATTTTCCAGTATCAATAAATGACATAACCTGCTTTCAAATCTCACTCGGTGTGGATCCAAATTTATGATTCCCCAAAAGTGTGTTTTATTTCAGGAAAAGATATATTGATATTATTTAAAAATGTCAAATCATGAAGTTACCTTTGCCTTGTCTTCTTTCATGTTTTAGGGAGTGTAGACTTTACTTAAAGGGGCAGTTCCAGCACATCACAGTGGCTTCAGCTAATGTACATAGACACTGGATCTCTGAAGGACAGTGTGAGAAGCACAGTCACTAGTTGAAAAAAAAAAAAACTGTGATTGAGGCAGCATAGCTCCTGTGTATTTGCTCAACAGTCTCCTGGAAATCAACCATACATAAGGTGCAGTGCTCACCACTGAGTGATTTAGCACAGAAAACTAAGAACTGTCCCCATATTTCCCTCAATATTGGTGTTAGACATGGATTGAATTTTCCTTCTCTACATGGCAAATTCTAGTCATTTGGCAAGACTTAGGTCAATTCGACTCTGCAGTAATGCCAGAGGTTCAGTTTCTCTGTTTGTGGAGGTTTCTAGTGATCGGCATAAACCTCTACAATGTGTCACGTTCAAGCAATCACATCTTGAGGGGTTCATGCTGTGTCATATTCCAAATTACCTGACTCTTGGTTAGGGTGAGCTAAAGAAAGTTGAGTTGATGGCTAAATGACAAGTAGATGTAATTTGGAGACCTCTGTGAGCATTTGAGACCTAAATTTGACAGCCCTTGTTCTGAGGTGAACAAATGACTTCAGTATTGTCGCAGGACAATATTACACTAGGTTGATTAAAAAGGGGTATTTTATTGGAGGGGATAAAACTTACATATCAATGTCCCAAACCATGTTCCTCTGGTCACAAACAGGAAACCGAGTCTAGAAAAAGCAGTCAGCATGAAAGCCGGAAGCAAGTTAGTTCGGAGAGTGGCTGCAGCTCTTTTTAAAATGAAAACCACGCCCCACATTGGGCGGGTATCTTAGAAGCTATTGTCTGAAAGCAAGAGGGCTTAATCTCCTGCAGCACTTCAGGAAGTCCTAAAGTACTGTAGAGGTTTAGAAGACAGATTTCAATTATGGACCAAATAAATCTGTGAAAATAATTTTACTTGAAAATTGTAATATACACTGTTTGCCCAATTTTTTAAAAAAAATATGACTGTTGATGGTGCTTTCTGCAATATTTTTTCTTTCCTCAATGCTATTCTTGATTGTCCCAAGTACTATTCAGAGTTGAGTGTCCAATTATATTTAATTGTATCATTTTCACAGTTAAAATTTCTACCGTGACCAATTTTCTGTGTTCCTTGATAGATTTATGAGTAATCTACTATTCTTTTTAATTTTCAATTTGAAATAATGGCATACTCAATTGGCTTCTTGTGCTTATCTAAATATATGACTGTGACTATCAATTGCACTTATGCAGTTTAGCAAAATTGTTCAATTCAGTTCAATTATAAATTTTTTCCCTTTTGCTTAGATCAATCACACTATAAGATTCAATAAATTTCTCTGCAATAACTATTATATTTCTTATATAGCAAGTTATTTTCCCAGAACTATCAAACAACCAGAGATAGTTCAGAGAGATAATAGATGCAAATCAAAGGCTTATTTGGTACAGTAAAGTGATGTAATTGTTGTTTCTGCATCTTGAAGGGCATATGTTTTATATACCCCAAATAGAAAAGATGAAAAGAAATATTTTCCTTAACTTCATAATTTAAATAATGGATTTGTTCTTACTACTGTACCATCAGCTTCTCACTGTGCAGTTATGCTTTCCACAACACAGAATGAAAACTCAGTCCAGTGTGTTCTAACTCTGGTCAGAAGGTGCCTTGCTTAGCAATGAAGCCAAGTGAAGAATTAATGTGTAAAATACCACAAAATTTCTACCAGAATAAATCCAGCGTCTCCAATCTAAGAAGAAGAATCCTCTCTTTAACTTGCAGAAGTACAGAAGTGCAGGTTAAGCAGTTTTGGGGTAGAGGTGTACCTTTCTTTTGTTTTCTAAGTATGTCAGTCTCAAGGTAAGTTATAATGATTTGTCATCAATTGTTTAAGCATTTCCTAACTCCAGATAAATGTTCAGCATTATAGCAGCCTATAGAAGATTGTGTAGAGAAAAGTGTTGGCATATAGGGTCCTTGGGCAACTTTTTATCTAGAAGGATCATGGTCTTCAACCAAATTAATGCAGGTGGATGTTGGCTACTAGAAAGATGGTGTGAGAGCGAAGGGCACTTAGAATGACTAATGATGGGTCACAATTAGAAGGAACAGATTTAGGCTTTAAATGTCTCGCTCAGGTGTATCAAGGTGAGGATAATTGTGTAAAATTCTAACCTACCTACTTCAATACACAAAAGACACAGAGGTTTCTGTACTCCTGCAGTGTGTACAGAACGCTGAGGGGTAATTACCAAGTTGCAATATTTGTGTTAAATGTATCTCTTTTGCCTAATTTTTCCCCTCTTGTGTAAACTCAGGAAATATAATGTTCACAGTCATAAGGAATGAATTATTACAATCAACATAGAACACTGTATTCAATAAATGATGCCTAGTGATTTTAGTAAGGCCCTGCTTCTGAGCTTTCCAACAATGCAAGATTAAGTGAAAAATGAACTTTAAAGATAGGTTTTGTTCTAGCCCTTTTATTCTTAAATTCAGTTCAGAACAATCTCTACATGTAAAATCTGTTTGATTTTATTTACAGCATAAATGCATAAAAAGTTTGGGAAGAGCTTAGAGGAAAAATTTAATTGTGATGATCTTGATGCATTTACTCTCCTTTTCCCCCATCCTTGCTCCATTCCTCCCACCTCCAATCCTTTTTCATAACCTCACCCTTGCTCCTTTCCTTCCTTCTCTTTCCCCTTTGTAGTCACAAGATATTCACATTATTATCTTCATTTGTTCTTCTTTGAGAGAAAGAGGGCAAAATAGCAATGAAATAGAGAAGAAAGGGTGTGTTTCAAGTTCTAAAACATAACAACAAAAAAGATTCCTTGTCTTTATTTAGTATGGAATTTTAGAAAATTTAACACTAAGCTTTATAAGTAACAACATTTCTGGAAGCTAGAACACCTACAGAGTGCGATTGAGAACCACTTTATAGAACAAAGCAAACCTGAAACTGGAGACTGTGAAGCAAAACCCCACTGAAGATGCCCAGTAGACATCTTGTACTGCAGCCAAACCCCTGTCCCGCATAACAAACTGGTCTGTTAGGGGAAGGGAAGCTCTAATATCAAATTTATCTAGATAAATTAGTTTTTTTTCTGAACTAAGTTGTTCTTTTTCTTCTGTCCTCCTAGAGTGTTTTTTAAAAGTGAAGTAGTATGTTAATTTTGAGTGAAAAAGAATTAACATGTGAGATCTCATTTCAAATATTTTCTATGCTTTCAAAAGAGACCATGTCTTCCCTATGCCTTCCCTAGCATCCTTGTGACTACCTTTTTTATTACTTCTTAATGTTTTGAGATTACAATATAATCATATCACTTTTGCTCCTCCCCCTTCTTTGTCCAACCCATCCCATGTATCCTGTCTTGCTCTTTTTCTCTCTCTTAAAAAAAAAAACTGACCATATGCTCCTTCAGTCTCAGTCCATCAGGATTTGGTGAGCTTTCATTAGATCAGTTACACTGTCTCAATGGGTGGACCAGCCCCTCGCGGGCCTGACTTCTTGCTCATCTTCTCCCACCTTCTGCTCTTCGACTGCACCTTGGGAGCTCAGTCCATTGCTCTGATGTGAATGTGGGTCTCTGTCTCTATCTCCATCCATCGGACGAGATTTCTATGGTGATGATCAAGGTATTCATCAATATGACACATGGGACAAGGCTAGTTCAGGCACCCTCTCCTCTCCTGCCCTATACCTAGCTGGGGTCATCCCGAATGTGGCTGCCAATGGGGGCAGACTGAGTAGCCATCGATAATGGCACTGGGACCTATCTTCTCTGCATGACTAGGCTTTTTGGGAACCCAGTCGATATGGATGTACATCTTCTTGTGCCGGGATGGAGGCGGGAGGGCCTTGGACTTTCCACAGGGCAGAGTACCCTGCCCTCTCTTAAGGAAGCAGGGGGAGGGAGGAAGGGTAGTGGGGGAGTGGGGGAAGAGGATTGGGATAAGGGGAGAAATTGTAAATTTTTGAATGAAAAAAAAATGGGAAAAAATCTGACCATGAATTTGTAGGTGGTAAAATATATCTGGTTTTCACATTTTTCTTCTCTTTAATAGTATCTTCAGACAAATAACAAATATCAAACTTCATGGGCCTTAAAATATTTCATGCATATCTTCCTCTTCAATTTTCTGTTCCCAATAGTTAGGAATTTGGAATTTGTCAACAGAGAAGAGGGATTAGTAAATGACATCTTCAATCTTTATGCTTCTTTTTGAGTTAGAGACACTGAGTTTATCTGGTTCAGTTTTAATCTGTTCTACAATTAGATGTCACTTCACAGTATGTGAGAAATATACTTCTTCAGCCAGGGCTCAAAATATGAAAGTATGTATGACTTTTAACCTTCCAATCTATCTCTTGGATAGAAACAAACACCATGATTAACTGGTCATGTGCTGTTTTTTTTCTTACAATATGAATCAGACATTAATCACTATGATGCTTATAAATCAGACGCTTTACCTAGCATTTAACATGCCTGTTGTTTGAATACTGTGTACTATGATGACAAAACCTTCAGTGTCTGCATTAAAAATGGTATTTGCATAGGGTAAATGAGACATATCTTCATTTCAAAATAAAATGCAGCTTTTTATTTGAAAAGATTCATTTAAAACTGATTCACCAGAAGTGAAAACTCTTTAGCTTTATGAGTGCACACAATTCCAGTGCTTTTTAACATTGGATGCTTAATGTAAGCAGACAGTGAAAGTCAACAGCACCATCTCACTGTAGTGGAAGCCTGCCTACTATGCACTATAGATAGACATCCAAAGCTTTTGTAGTCTTGGATCTATACACTTTGTAAAGCAAAGACAGGAATCATATTCTACCCAACTAGTATCTCACTTTCATTTTATCTGCAATTTTCTTAAAATCTAAATGTCTTTTCTCATACAAGATTAGCCCTTACGGAGTGAAATTAAAGATTCTGGAACTGTCTGTCTCTTTATTGTTAGTTATTGGAGCTGTTTCCTCGAGAAACTGTAATCAGTTTGCTTTTAAAGAGTACATGATGTTTGATAGTGACATAAAGCAAAATTGTAAACTGTGACTGCTCGTTCGTTTCCTGGCTGCTCAGACCTGAATATTCACAGTAAACTATATTAATTGCAACACTGTTTTTGGCATATTAGCTCAGGTTTCTTATTAACTAACTCTTATGTATTAAATCAACCCATTTCTATTAATCTGTGTATCACCACAAAGCTGTAGTCTACTGGTAAGGTTCTGGCACATCTCTCTCCTTTGGCAGCTTCTTGGCCTCTCACTGACTCTGCCTACTCTCTCTCCCCATATCTCTTTCAGCCTGGCTATATTCTGCCCTGCTATAGGCCAAAGCAGCTTCTTTATTAACCAATGGTAATAAAACAAATTCATAGCATACAAAGGGGAATCCCACATCACAAAATGATTATAAAATGGAAGATAAAATGTTATTTACAAATTGTATTATCATATTTAGCCAATTAGCCTAAAACCAGATTTAAAACCCCCACTCTTAGATATGCCAAATCTGTATGTATTCCAAAAATGAAAGATGACAAGATGATGCACATGAAAAATGTGCATATACTTCAAAAATTGTGCTTGGATTGACAGGGAGGAATGAGAAGTGGATTTGATTAAAAACCGTATATGCATGTATAAAATTATCAAACGACATTTTTTTAAAAAATCATATAT
The DNA here is from genome assembly GCA_028555095.1 of Dicrostonyx torquatus. Classification (NCBI taxonomy): domain Eukaryota; kingdom Metazoa; phylum Chordata; class Mammalia; order Rodentia; family Cricetidae; genus Dicrostonyx; species Dicrostonyx torquatus. The sequence continues at coordinate 11,666,689 of JAQHUG010000019.1, read as the reverse complement.
TTGGAGATCAACCTTCCCAAATGACCTCATTTACAGCTAACAAATATTGTACAACATCCACGTGTGTCTTTCCAGGTACTCTGGCTCTAAATACATAGGGAAGAGTGGCCATAGGTCAAATTGATGTTGTCACGTTCATGTAGAGCATGGCTTTACTATGGTGATGGCTTCAGCACCAACATACGGAATCTCCCAAAATCTGTACATTTAAATGATATCTTCAAAATTGTTAGACTCCTTTAGGAACTATACATACTAAAATAAAAATGCACAAATATAAAATAAAAACTCTCTCCTCTCCCTGATATCCAGTATTCATGTATGTGTAAAATACTATTTAATTTCAAGTTTGGGTTAATAGTAATGAAATTATCCCATCTTCCAGCATTTAAACCAATTTTTTTTTATTTTATTTTGAGGATCAAAAATTTATTTTTCTAATCTTAGGGAAAGAATTTGGAGTGTGATAGGAGTTTTGCACCAAGTCTTTGGTATTTTCAGATGTGACATGCATATGACAATTCCATGACTTTTAGATGATGATACTTGTGTATGGAAAGAAGATATTCTTTGTGAAGGAGAAGAAATGAAAGAACCATTCGGTAACTAGAAGCATTGACTGGGGCAGAGACTGACTAGCTGGTCTCTAAACTCTTTGTTTCTTCCTGGGCCAGAAAGTGAGTGGCCTGACTTTCCACCAACAGACAATCATATAAGAGATTTGAATTCAAGTATGAACCATAAAGCATTATTTTCAGCTCTTTGGTTATTTAATGGAGACACTATGAAAGTAAAGGAGAGCAATTGCATAGATATAAGAAGTCTAAAGTACATTGGATTCTGCATATTATTCTACAGGCTCCCTCTAGGAAATGCCATCACTAAAATGTCTTACTTACAATGGGGTATTGTTTGAACAACCTCACACTTGACGCCTTCTTCTTCTTCTTCTTCTTCTTCTTCTTCTTCTTCTTCTTCTTCTTCTTCTTCTTCTTCTTCTTCTTCTTCTTCTTCCTCTTCCTCCCCCTTCTTCTTCTCTTCCTCTCTTCCTCTTCCTTTTCCTCATTCTCTTCCTCCTCCTTTTCCTATTTTTATTGTCACAAACTACTAGAATCTGGAGGATTCTTGTTTTAATGTTAATTCTACATTATTGCTACAAGGATGAAAATATCAGAAAATGAATTCAGTAATCAGGTCTCAGTCAGGAAAGAATCCAAGCTGGACATGGGGCTCTTAGCAATAATAGCCTACTACTCTCACACTAAGCATGCTTACTGTGCTTACAGTGACTGAGCTCCTTTTTCAACCAGCAGCTCCATGTGACTTCCCTCTCAACTTCTAGTGGCTCAAAGCTGATCAGCTTTCCATTCTAGATGAATTAGTTAATTTTGGTTGGGGCAAAAGAGCCATTTGGGAAAGTGGACAATGTCTCCCTAAGAACAGTTCACATGCTACTAGTCAGGGTTCCTCCTCCACCCCATATACTTTTTTCTTATTATATATCAATTATTGCTTTTTATAATTTACAGGACTTTTATATAAAATCCCTCAAAGCCTATATAAAATTAATAAAGCAAAATATAAATAAATAAACATATAAATGACAAATAACTCGTGGATGCTATTTTTTTTACTCTTTTTAAATTAGCAGAAGCATTTATTTCTCCACATGCCTTTGACATCATTCATATTCTTCAAACTCTTCAAAGGATTCTAACCATAGTTCACTGATCTCATTTACACCTTTTTCTTATATTGTGAGATATAATTATCCTCTCACCATGAGAATGTAATTCACTTACCGAAGTCATGGCATTCTTTTACACTCTCCTTTCTCATAGTTTATTTTCCTTCTTACGACGTGAATCATCTTTCTCCTTGAAAAGGAAGATGCAAACATGATGACCAACAAAATGTGTGTCATATCCATCCATAAGACAAGACGGGCTTCTAAAAACATGTCTGTAGTTTATAGTCTTTCTTTTCTGAGTTTTACAAGGTGAGATGGGGGAGGGCCTTATTGTTCAGGGCAATATCTTAAAGCATCACCTATTAGAAATGTTGATACATGATGTTAAATTTATTCTATGTGATGTTTTCTTATTGATATTGAAGTGTTGTCATTGCATTTGTATTTGAATTTTAAGTTGTAGGCTTTTCAAAGCATACTATGTCATTCTTCATGCATTCTTTGGACATTTTTCTATTTTTCTCAATGGAATCACTTATAATTGAAAAGATAAAGATTATATTTCTACCACTCCCAAAGCTACCTTCTGTGGCAGAAATTCATATCATGAAATCAATATCATATCTTTTCTAAATGTTTGGGTTCCTGCCTTCAAGGGTACATGTCTTCATTTCTCAGTTATTATAAACTCCAAAATGAAATGTTTTCTTTCTCCTTGGATCATTTCAGCAATAAGAAGGAATAGTGTTCTGTGAGAAGGACCAGCTCACAGAGAAAGAAGTGATGGATGGGCACATCCTGTGTTTTGTGCTCGGATTTTCCTCCTTGGAAACATAGTTTTTAATATATGCAGACTCACTAGTCTACCTGCAGAGATAGCCAGAAGCATGAGAAAATAAAACAAAAACTGAGAATAACAGCTTAATACTTCACAGCTCACGAAAAAAATCAACAAAGATATTTACATTCAGCAGTCCAGTGGTAATGAAAAACCAAATTGCAGTGTGAAATCATGAAACTAGATGAGTGAAAATCAGCTAGATATCAGTTATTAGAATCATAACTATGTGAGGAGCTCATACACAATCTCTCCAAGAAACAAAATGAAACACTTCTTACCTTGTTATCTAACAGCCCTGTTACTGTGTTATGCTTGTAGGAATATTACTATCATGACCACAGTTTAGTATTATATTTTCATGTATTAATTGCAAAAACAAGTTCTAAAGCCTAATTCTGTTTTGGGGGAAACATTTATAACTGAAAAAAAATTTTAACTCTCATTTCAATGTCATATTTCTGCTGAAGCAGATACCTTTTTTGAGGAAACTTGTAGACAAAGTTTTGAAGGGTTCTTGGGAATATTTTCTGCCATAATCATACCTGAGGTCTACCTAAGCTTTAGAATTCATTGCAGGAGTGAGGACTTTTAGCTCAGGAAATTACAAGATATGCCTTTCATTTAATATTATCATCCCATTTCCATTGCTAATTGTATAGATTGAATATTTTATCAGATATGCCATCACATTCAACAAGACAGAAATATGTCTGAAAGTATGTATTTTTCTATTAAAACAAAATTTCTCTCCAGTCCCTCCCACTAATCAAATGGCATTGAGTTAACTGCAAACCCAAACTTTGTTTCAATAGGACTTGCACAAAAAAAAAAATTCACTGCATAGCAATAGATAAATATGCCTGTATAATTTCAAAATTCTTAAGGCAAACTGACCTGCTATTGTGTATATGCTAGTGTACTCTGTAAAAACAATGTGATTTTTTTAATGTTTGTAGTTTTGTTACTTCACCCACACTGTAAATTTCACTTCAAAATTAATTAATACTATCTGGCTTCTAAAAGCAACATCTTTTTTCTATAAGATTTTTTTTCAGTAAAACTATAAAAATTAAGGATGTTTCTATGATCTTTGTAAACGTGCAGACACTCTCAATGACTTTCTAATTTTCTAATTTATTTGAATAAATAAATTATCCAAATTTTCTCTATCTATATTTTTTATTTCTCCTCATCTATATGCTGCTAAGTCAACTTGCGTGCACAGTATTTTCATGGAGATGAATGTTTTCTTCAGATATTGTTTTCAACTTGAACCTGATCTCCTCTGAAATATGGGAAAAATTTATTTCCCTATTTCTGTGTTATAATCCATCCCAAATCTCAGTAAAATTCAAGAGATCCCATTTATTGCCCTAGATCTATATTTAACAACTGCCTAGTCTGCCAGCCTTTTGCTGGGATCCCTTTCATGGTCTCATGATCCTATGTGGAAATACATATTGCTTGCCTGCTTCAGCAGCATAGGGAATTGAAGACTTACTGGGTGAATAATCATTCCACGGGGAAAAACAGCAATTACCCATGTCTATAATAGCCCCTCTTCTTTTTGCTTATGGCCCTTCTTTGATCAATGTTTAGGAATTCAAGTAGGTGCCAAAAAGCTTAAAGCTACTGCAGTTATAACTTATAGTCAGGAAGGCACAAATACACCATATATTGGGCTGGGGTACTAACAGAATAGAGCTGTAATCACAAAGGTGAAACAGGAGTCTTCTCAGCCTGAGCAAATGGCAAGCCTTGAAGAATGAGTAATGATTAGTGTGCTCAGTGGCATGGGAAATTCTAACTAGTTTACCCATCGTGGACATGGAGGATTTAAAGGGAGATAAAATTCTCTAATCTTTTT